>JAJGRW010001784.1:0-72879 GCA_025461045.1 Carex parvula | reverse complement strand
TTTCTTTATATGTAATATGAATTGATTATTAACTAATTATATTGATTCTTATTGTAAATGTGAGAAATTAATGTATTGAATTGCATAAATTCATATTAATTTGTTGTAGTGAATTGTTATTGTGATCCTAAAATTTCTCAAAAGCACCGTTTTGATTTCATATAAAGAAAAATACATCATTGTCAAAAATAAGAAAATTCAACATAGTTTTTGAGATTTGAGACAATTTTTTTAGATTTGAAAGCACAATTACATGATATGCCTAATAAATTATGTTGATATCTTTACGAGATTTTCGAGACATGATCATAATAAGACATGAGTTTCCTATAAAAAGTTACAGACATTTAAACTGTGAACTTGCATTTGCAGTTTTGTTTGATTCTTCGCCTACAAATTGATTTATATTGATTAAAAATAAATTTAAGTCCGAATAAATTGTCAACAAATTATATTTCTGCTATTTTTTTTAACATAATTTCTCAATTAAAATAAAATTGGTAGATTGGAAAATTGTAAGAATTAACTCTTAAGGAACCACAACAAAATCCATAGTTCTTTACGAAGAGGAATTTTTTTTGGGCCTAAGTGTGCAACTGTAAGGAATCAAATGAGTTTTTTTATTGAAGGTTGAAGGAATAGCATGAATTATGAGTTTTCTTATGAAATCCTAAGGCTCTGTTTGAAATTCTTGGAATATATGAAATTTGGACTAAGTGAGATTTATTTTAATCTCATGACCCTATCGACAAACCCAACCTGTTTCTATCTCTTCCAATCATTTCTTCTTAATTTATTTTTAGAACATCTAAAATTATGAAAAAATTAAATTGAGTCCGACTCGATTTTTTTTCCTGATAGTGTGCGAGGGATAGTTCTCTTCTCTCTCCTCAGTCTCTTTCCTCAATCACGATTTTGGTGGGAGAGCTGCACATAAAACTCGTAGATTCTTCATCTAATAAATACATCTTCATCAATTATTTTATTTTTTTCAACCGCCTAATTTTCCGTCAACATCAATAAATGCAACAGCTAATAGAATAATAATAAATATTGACGAAATAGTTTCCAAAATTATTCTCTTCTCTGTATATAGTTATGCGACCAGGTGTTTTCAAATAAGTAATGATGTAAAAGTAAGGAGTTAGACCTAGTAGGGAATCAATAATAAATATTTGTTTGATAAAAAATTTCTTCATTAGTTATTTATTTTCGCTGCTTCTCGTTCAATATGAATCAAAATTTTTATTTTATTTCTATACTTATTGGATTAATATACCAATTCTATTCAAAAAGTCTATACATTTATCTTTCTTCTTCACAAACATCTCCTTTTTCATTCTTCTCAAATCGTGATCCTTCCTCTTACTTCTTAAATTGACAACTGTAAATTATTTTCTTTAACCGTAAAGAGATTAAATCAACTCAGAATATTTCTTAAATCTTCTTCAGGAAGATTAAATTATTGAAAAAATTTAATATGAATCATCATGTAAAATTTGCACATCATATAAATTTTCTTGAAATCTTCTTCAAGAAGATTACATTATTGAGAAAAAATAATATGAACTGAACATCATATAAATTTTGCACATCATATAAATTTTCTTAAAATTTCCTTCAGAAATTTTTTTGAATCTTCTTAATATTTATTGAAATATTATTCGAGAAGATTTAATTATTGATTTTTAACTAGGAGAGAATCACCTCAAATTATGAGAATCGAACTGATTTAGAAAAAAAAACTCAGTTGAATCAGCCGAGTTTACCGATTCACCCGGATTTTCACTGGAAAAATTGCACAACTGTGTAACTCGAACGAAAATCGGATTGCAACCGACTGATTCCGGTGATTTTGCAAACCATATGTACAACTGATACATTCCTTCTATGGAATTGAAAAAACTTTTCATCTTTCTATTTCATTAAAAATATCTAATACTTTTCTAAAAATTAAATTTCGGGGAGAAGAGGGTTTATAAAAAAAATTGTAGAACTTTTCGGAGATCTCAATTCTCCCGTGGAGCAGAACTCTGAAACTTTTCAGGGGCCATTTTGAAAAAATGTTCTTTATTTTCTCTATATAACCTTAAACTGCCTCACTTCTCGCTTGCTCTGCACACTACACTGTCCTCTAACAAGCAGCGAGTGAGAGAGAGAGAGAGATACAATGACAATTCCACAAGAGGAGGCAGTTGGCAAGGAGAGAGAAGAGAAACAAGTTATGAAGAAGAATAACAAGAAATTAGAACCAAGAATTGAAGGAATTGCTTCTTCCATTCGTGTGGTTCCTCATTTTCCTAAACCTGGTACAATTGCTTTGTTCATATATTCATACTAAGTTCAAATGTTTACAGAAGGGGGGAAATTATTTCTCCAGAGTAAAGAAGTTGCTTCTTCCAATTATGCCCCCGAGGGTTCGGCCTTCGGTTAATGTTATTCTATACTTAAAATTGTTTGCTGGTACTATAATATTATCAAACCATAGAACTTATCATGTTCTCTTGATTGTCTGATAGGGATAATGTTTCAGGATATAACGACATTGCTTTTAAATCCAAATGTTTTCAAAAACACTATTGATTTGTTTGTGGAGCGGTACTCCGGCATGGACATCTCCGTTGTGGCAGGTACAGTTTATTTTTATAATTTGCATGAAAATATCAAAAGAAAATACAAACATGTAACCCTTATTTGTGCTTTTTAAGTGGGACCATTTTTTTTTTTTTTCAAACTTTTCCCTTAGGACAATTCAGTACCTCACCAGCCAAGTGGTCTCAGTATTGTGCTGTACCATGTTTTTTTTTGGTGAAGTAGGGGCTGTACCATGGTTAATCATTTACATTTGACTTTATATAGAATGAATTAGAACAAGAGTAATAACCTAAAGCAAAACCAGGAAATTAGTTTTTAGAGCTGGTTACCAAGTTCTTTGCTAGCTCCTGCTGGGAGTTCTTACTACTAAGTTTGATTGCTTGTACTTAAGCAGGAGTTGAGGCAAGAGGTTTTATTTTCGGACCCTCAATTGCCCTCGCAATTGGTGCAAAATTTATCCCTTTACGAAAGCCAAGAAAATTGCCAGGTATTACCGCTAAACTTAAGTTTAGACTTTTGAGATTATGTTAGTAACTTCTCATTTTCTTGACAAATTTGAGTACAGGCATTGTCCTGAAAAAAAGAAGAAGAAAATTAGTAAGTTTCTTTTATTAAACAAACAAAAATTTGGGTACATGTATATAGGTGAAGTTATTTCTGAAAGATACGAGCTCGAGTATGGTTCTGATTGTCTTGAGATGCATGTCGGTGCTGTGCTACCTGGCGAACGCGCCTTGGTTGTAGATGATTTAATTGCCACCGGTGGAACGCTGTGTGCTGCCATTAATTTACTTGGTTAATTTGTTGCTACAAACATATTGTTTTTATTTTATTCCTCATTGCAAATTTACTTGTGTTAATTACACAAATTTTGTTCTTGCATTAGAACGTGCTGGTGCTGAGGTGGTAGAATGTGCTTGCGTGATTGAACTCCCTGAGCTTAAGGTGCATTTTTCTTACATTATCAATACCAGAATATACAAAAGATGAAAAACAAAATTTACCAACCAATGAAAATTCTCCAATGAATTCTTGTTTTTTTGTCATTCTGACTAACTTTTTCCAAAGAAAAAAAAATTTATATTCCATTATGACTTTAGAAATGACAAATTGTTTATACTTATATATCTTCCCTTTTGCAATGAAAAATTTCAGGGGCGTGAGAGGTTGACTGGTAAGCCCTTATTCGTACTTGTGGAATCACATTAAGAGCAATCTCGTGTATTTTTGCAAGGAGGCTTGCATTAAGAGCAAGTTTTCCTTGTTTTTTTAATTTTAGTCCCTGGTTCTAGGCTGTTAGAATTTTTATTATTTTTTGTTTTTGCAAGACGGCATGTTTAATTGTTAGCCAGATATTTGAATCTTGTTGTCAATGTTATTTTGCTTTTTCATGAATGTTCTTTGAATGTTTTTCACCTTTTTGTCAATGTTTTTGGTTTTCTTTGCAATTTACCAGTAGATTGTCAACAAAGTGCCCCCCAAATTATTTCCAATTTGAAAAAGACAATGCACAAAGAGATGCTAGAAACGATATTAACCACACATGTGTCATCATAGAGCATCAATTGTTTCCCCTAAATCATTTGATTCTTAATTTCATGAGAAGGACAATGCAACCAAAAGATGCCAGAAATGACATCAACCACATATTACAGAACTCCAATTGTCGACCCAATTTCACATTACTTCTTCCAAGTTAAAAGAATATATATCAAACTATCCTTCCAAAACCATGACATACTTCTTCTTTAGTGAACTCGAGGTTTCACAAGGATTAGTACACGGTGAGACCCAACCCGAGTTTCTTGAATTCTACCAAGGTGTCGAAGAACCTAAAAATAAAAGAGCGATAATTTGTAATCTTCTGTAAAAGCTTAAAATAAACAAAGAAAAATTATAGTTCCTCGTAGTCCAGTAAAATGTGAAATATTTGCACAACCTACGAAATATGTGAATATCACAAATGGTGCTCACTTCTGTGAAAAAATACTCAAATTATCCCTCTCATATTCCTCATTTGGGGAGAGATGCAGGGACTTTTTATTTTAGCAAACAGTTGGGAAATACTCTGCATGTATTGTTCGGATTCTAATATTTCACAAGTGTTTAGGAGTACCATGAAATTTCTCATCTTGCAAGGTACACGAGTAATGTTTTAGATTGGTCCAGGAATTAATACTGAAATCAAACTTGTATTACCGTGAGTATAGCCTTTCCTGTGTTGTCAAGTTTTAATCCGGGACCTTTAATATCCGATTCAAGGAAAAAATGCTTCCCTTTAACTTGCTCTGTCCCACCTATGTCTCTCAGTTCCTGAAATCACACCAGATCTTCCAATTATGTAAGAAATACCCAAACTGCCCTTCCTTTGTTGCACAGTATTTCCATTTTACGGCAGCACAAAAATACCATTAAAGATTTTAAGGCTACACATCATATTGCCTCACAAAAATGGAACATTAAAATAAGAATGCTTCAGTATTTAACTACTTGGTACATAGCACAGACTACCAGTAAATCTGCAGTTTTGAGGCATTATTAAATACTAGTGTTTACCTCCAAAAAGAAATTTAGTCAAATATAGAAATAAAACTTACCAAAACCTTCTCCCACATATTTTCTGGTACCTATAATTGGAAGAAATCAAGTCAAAATACAATCTCCCAGTAAATTAAATAAAAAGTAAATATAAAATACAGCATATATACCTTGGTCTTTGAGCAAAATATTAAATGCGCATTCGAATCGGCATATGTTGCCAGCTCATTAATTGCTATATTAACCTTTTCAAGCGTTAACCTTCCCCTCATATAACTGTTAAAAAAATGAGAACCCAGTAAATAGCTGAGTAATAAAAAATAAAATTATTTAGAAAGTAAAAAAAATACAAGGAAGCATATATAACTCACGAGGAGACCGAATCAAGTTCTTCTGAAGAGATGTACCAACGGGGCGCTGGCCCTTTTCCCCTCTTCTCAAACTACGTTTAATAATTAACAATTATTAGTTCTAAGAAAGAGTAGAAAACTATGGTACTATGCATAGCGCGGATTGGTTCGTACTATGGATCAATATCTCCCTATTCAAAGTCCAAACATTCGATCTGAATCGTTTAACATGATATCCAGATGAAAATGGACTTGTAGATCAAATTTTACATTTTTTAGAATCTTTTTACTATTTTTTAGGTAGGTAGAAAATCACTTGATCTAAATATTCTAGACCATTCAAAAGTAGTGATTTCTACCTATCTAGAAAAATAGTAAAAAGATTCTAAAAAAAATGTAAAATTTAGTTTGCGAGTACATTTTCATATGGAAGTCATGTTGAACGATTCAGATCGACTATTTGGACTTTGAAAACAAAAATATTGATCCGTAGTACAACCCAATCCGCGCTATGCATACTACCGTAGCCTCACTCTTGAATACAATACATAGTTTCAGTGGTTGCAACTTGCAAGGTTGCTCTGAAAACAGCATAATTTTTTTTAATGTACCTTGGGGGGTGCAGTAGGATCCTCCTTAATCCTAGATTTCGACTCACTAGCTTGTATGTTCAATTTATACACACCAGGAGTGGAAGTGGAATCCAATACATCATCAAATTTACTATCGACAAAAGAGAGACAAATCATAACTTTTTAGAAGGAATAAGAGGAATAGTGAGAAGCATTAGCAGTAAAAACAGAACTGTAAATGCCAAGGCAAATAAAAAAGGAATGTAGAAAGCAATAAAACTCAGTGAGATAAAACTGATATTTTTTCATAAAGCACCTTGAGTGGTACGGATCAGTTAGGCTCAGGCTCTCTTGCATCCCTAAAGGCACGTGTGTCAGCATGTGTTCTAGCTTTTTTTGTTGTTTCTCAGATTGTTCAATCAGTTTCTATATCAGGATGAAATATTTCAAAAAACCAGGTTTATTGATTAAGTAAAAATGAAACTATCAGGAATAAAGCGATTAAACCTTGGCTTTAGGAATTGCACGCCTCTCTTCATAGAGCCTATTTTTTATCGCATCAATTTGAGACTCCATAGCAGTGAGTGTCGTGTCAACTGATGCCAGATCGGGAACACTTGTTGGTGCATACACTATAATGATTATTTCCAAAAATCAATAGAATAGTATTTACACAGGTGAAAAAACTTATCTAATTAGATTGATCGTATTTTCATAAAGATTACAACTATTTTATGCTAGTAGAATATTTATCTTAACTAGATTTTATTATCATTTTGGCATGTATCAATTATGGTACTGTTTTACAGTGTTGAATGTAAAAAAATGCATTGAGTCCAATTGTAATATCATGGTTTAGATTAATTAAAATTGTACATTTTAAGTTCCTGCAAGGAATTACCACTTTATTGCTTTCTTATCTATTATAACCAGCTCCTTCAAGATTCTCCAACATCTCTCTATTTTTTTTAAGCTGAGACCTCATTTGCATCCCTCATATCTTAACAAAAAATAAATAAAAATAAAACAACACGTACACCATCCAGCATCAAGTGTTCAAACTTGTCAATAAATCTGGATATGTTACCAAATAAAATGTGGCATTTGAAATAGTAGTTACAACCATATACAGTCAAATGGGTGCATGGGCGGATCTAAAACCTAATCAGTGGGTGGCTTAGTCACCCCTATGAATTAAAGTTTAACACTTTTGCCCTTTATAACAACTTTTATAAGTATTTATACCTTTCAACTCCCCTTATAAAATAATATCACATTACATTAACTTATTCAGCACCCGGTTTCAATTTTCTTAGTTCTGCCCCTGAATGGGCGGAACCATCTCTAAGAGTAGATATATTAGAAGGGGAAATTGCAAAAATTTTGACCTCTGAAGGCTATAGGTAAGGAGGTTAGTCCGGGGGGTAGTTCATAAATTAGAGAAATTGAGTGGGGGAAACGGAGAGATCTTACTGTTGCGAGCAATGACAAGCTCCTGCAGTTCCACAATTCGGGAGTTGAAAGCGGACACGAGCGCGTCGAGAGAGGCACCCGTCTCCTTCGCTGGATTCATTTTTGTGTGATTGTGTGTGGAGAGAGAGAGAGAGAGGCGGGGGGGATTCTGAACAGGAGCAAGAAATTGGCGTTTGAGCGGGAATAATTTCGACCACTGGATATGTACAGTAGAAGTTACTACTGGAGGTCTGATAGAGTGAAAAGTCAGTAAAAGGAAATCGGGGGCGGTCCGATGTGCGATCGAAGCCGTTGATATGCATCAAGATTCGCATTTAAAGCTTTGAGATTGGTTCTGTTCAAGTGCACACGAATCATATTGCGGATCGGACGGCTACGAATGAGCCGGAAAGCCTGCCACTCTTAGTAAAAGTGGGTTGTAACGAAGTAGGCTTGAATGAGGCCCGATAAATTTGGTTTTCTCAGGTTCGGATTCGGGTTTTGTATGATAACAGACTAAGAACGGGCCCAAATCTGACTCAAGCCCAGCATGCCTTAGTCACCAACGACTCGTATATTATATTGTCCGATATTTTTATTAAAACCCCCAAAAAATAACAAATTATCAAATCTGCTCCCACTCTGAAGTTATAATTATTTCTACCCTAACCGCCCGTGGGCTGGGCGGTCCACTTTTCCCACCTGACCGCCCAGTGGCTGGGCGGTCCAATTTCCATAGCTGACCGCCCAGCAGCTGGGCGGTCCGCTAGTGTGTTTTTTTTTTTTTTTTTTTTTTTTTTTTTTTTAAGATTAGATTAGAGACAATATGAATATAAAGATGGTGAATTCTTAATTCTAAAAGTTCGAATTTTTTTTTTTAAATATTAGTTAGATTACTTCTGTGAAGCATATTTATACTAAAATACGCTAAATTACTTGGAATTATGTTAAATTACGTTGAGTTACACTATATTAAGTTAAATTACACTAAATCACATTACATTACGCTAAAATACGGTAAATTACATATGAATAGGGACGATATCTTCACTGAAAAGCGAAAAACGACGACGAAACTTCAAACGGTCATAAAATGGCGCTCGAGTGTCCGATTTCAGCAAATGAGCACTTTTCGGAAAGCTTGCGAAATGCGCATGCGTCTGTGCCGGCTACGCCTGTTGAATAACTGAATATTTCCTATGATTGCAATTGATCTGTTCTATGCTTTACTCATGATGTTTAACCAAGTCCTGCGCATGCTTCACAAAAAAGGGCATAACTTTTGATCCGTCCGTCGGATCGGGCTGAAATTTTGACATGAGCTCCACAGCCCCTGTACCAAGCTAACTTCCTTTCGGGACCGATCCGACCGTCGGATTCGTCAAAAAACTAAGGGAAGAGCCTCAAAACTTGAGTTGAAGTTTCCGATTAAGATAGCGTCCCGTTTTTCGCCTTTTCAGTGAAGATAGCGTCCCTATTCATATGTAATTTACCGTATTTTAGCGTAATGTAATGTGATTTAGTGTAATTTAACTTAATATAGTGTAACTCAACGTAATTTAACATAATTCCAAGTAATTTAGCGTATTTTAGTATAAATATGCTTCACAGAAGTAATCTAACTAATATTTACAAAAAAAATTCGAACTTTTAGCGTTAAGAATTCACCATCTTTATATTCATATTGTCTCTAATCTAATCTTAAAAAAAAAAAAAAAAAAAAAAAAAAAAAAAAAAAAAACACTAGCGGACCGCCCAGCAGCTGGGCGGTCAGCTATGGAAATTAGACCGCCCAGCCACTGGGCGGTCAGCTATGCACAGTGGACCGCCCGGCTGCTGGGCGGTCAGGTGGAAAAAGTGGACCGCCCAGCCCACGGGCGGTTAGGGTAGAAATAATTATAACTTCAGAGTGGGAGCAGATTTGATAATTTGTTATTTTTTGGGGGTTTTAATAAAAATATCGGTTATATTGTTGCTACTTCCATTATTATTTTTCTCTTATTGGATAAAGGAAGTAAATCTACTGTTATTCCAATGGAAGACTTCTAACTCACTCATTTAATAAATCAGACGATCTCTTGAAGTTATCTAAGAATTATTCAAAAGACAAAAGATAATCTTTGACGTTTCCTTGAATTTTTTTATGACTTTTTTATGACTTATAGCTAGAGATGACCTTTAAATTAAAAATTAGCAATTTTGTCTATTATATTTTATAATATTTACAAGTATAATATTTTTTAAATTTTTTTTCCTAAAATGAAATTAAACTACCGTAATTTATTCAGCTCTCTAATTTAATTTCTGATTCTATTCCTGTAGGAGTTGAATGTGAAGACAGATATTTTTTTTTTCTTATTCAGGTATAACTATTTTATTATTTTTTTCTCGAATAAAATCATGTTTTTGAAACTAAAAAATATAACGTTCTATTTTAAAAAAAAAATATTAAATAACAATATGATTCACTGTTTGGCCTAAACACGGGAAATTTTTTTATTGGTAGTAATTAATAGAAAAGAAGAGAGACGAATGGCAAGATTACATTAATATTAATATTGGTAGTAAGATCGGTAGCTACCAATCTTAACTTTTTTTTTAATCTGATGTATAGATGGAGAGAATTCTTATATTTAATTTCTAGTAAAATATAAAAAGTTTTTCAAAAAATAGATAGAATGTTTTGATATATCTAAATTTTAAGGTACTTTATCTATTTTTGTAAAAAAAATATATTTTACTAGAAAAAATTAAAAGAAAAAAAAGAAAAAAACTGATTTAGATCGGTAAAATTCTTACCGATCCAAACTTTTTTATTTTTAAGATCGGTAAAATTCCTACAGATCTTACTACCAATATAAATATTACTGTAATCTTACTGTTTGTCTATATTCTTTTATATTAATTACTACCAATAAAAAATTTCCTAAACACGGAGCTTCCTAACAAAGGAATCTTGGCAAGGCTAAAGAGGTAGAGTGGGGTCGCCTCCACGTCTCTTTTGCATATCTTTTACATATCTTTTCAAGGCAAGTTGTGTAGCATTTTGAATATGACATTGAGTATAAGTATCTAATAAATTTTATGTACGATACACATAATACTCAAAAGATAAAAATTCATTAATTCTTAAAATTACTGAACTTATCACAACTATATATATATATCATACTATATATTTTATATTTCAATACATACCTATTAATATGATTATAAAGTACAAAGTGTCAATTTTGCTAAATCAGTATCATCTCATATTAGAAAAATGCAATATATGTACTAACTTTTGTACCTACAAAATTTTAAAAATAGTTTATACCTCAATGGTATAAAATTAGTTAGGTCCATTAATTTTAAGTATATAAAGTTATAAACTAATACATTTACTAAAATTAAATAAAGGAAGCAGGGGCGGTCCGATGGGCATCAGACCAAATTTGGCCTGATACCCCGATCAGATCCGTTCAATCTACATTAAAATCTGTGCCAACGCAAATTTTGAAGCTGTTCGTATGAATCTTAGTGCAGATTGAATGGCTGCTCCTCCCTACTTAAATAAAAAAAAATATTAAATCGTTATATTATGATATAATATCATACATAAAACACACGTTTACAGAGAAGCAATTTGATACCCATAAGAAAAATACTATAATTTTTTTTCTATTTTCTTTTCTCTTAAAATAAAGACAATTATTTTTTAGAGCAGCTTGGGTCCAATGAGTTTCGGGACCGTCCGATTTGATTTACGATTCGTGCGCACGAATTTTAAAGCGGACGCGAAATTGCGGGTGCGAATCCTAAAGCCGATCGGACGGTCATGGAACCCATAACTCAGTTTGAGTCCGATGGGCATCGGACCCAAATTGACCTCATTATTTTTAGCTTCTCCTTGGAGTATACTCCAAACTTCTAAAATTAATCGCCGTTTCCCCTGCCTTTCTCCTTCCTCTTCCCTTCCCTTGCTTCTTTCAATAACTATTTAAATACTCTTTCCCTACTCTTTCTCTCTCTCCCTCTCTCTCTCTCTCTCAAGAAATCTGCCCTCTAATTGGCGATTTCGTACTCTTCCTCTTCTCATCTTCAATCATCAATCTATCTTTTCTCTCCAAATTGCGACAATTGTTATCCCTGGGTAGGTTCAAAGCTATCAATAATTCAATAATTGTAATCCCTCTTGCTTGTACTCTATTTTATGGCGTTTAATTTGAGTAACTAAGGAATTGCTATTTCAGTTTACTGATTGATTATTCCAATTATCTTATTTTGTGATTATTTTGTTTCTAGGATTAGAGATATGTCAAAGACGAGTTTCAAGGAGCAGCATGACTTTGGTACGCATTTGCTGAATTCCTTCTCTTTGTTCTTTGATATTGGAAACAATAGTGTATAAAATTTTGCTTTTTGTTCTTTGATATTGGAAACAATAGTGTATATAATCTTGCTTTTTGTTACATTTTATTTCACTTGTAGAGAAAAGGAAGGCTGAAGCCGCACGAATTAGGGAGAAATACCCGGACAGAGTCCCGGTAGGTTATCTCAGTTTATTTAATTAATCATATGAAATGATTTTTGTTGTTCCTTATGTTGTTAATGATTGGAAGTAATCCTTGGTTAAATTCCTTTCGTTTGGTTGTGGAACTATGATTTATCAGTGTTCTAAATAGCGCGCTATAGCGTATAGCGCCGCTATAGCGTTTTTGGACCCTAAACGCTAAGCTATGACATGAAAATACGCTAATTGCGCTACGGCCGCTATAGCGGTAATAGCGGTCCGCTATAGCGCATAATGTGTACCGCGCTATTTGCGCGCTATGCATATTGGACTTTTTTAGACAATTTATATGGGCTTAAATAAAGATCCATAAAATTTATTTTGTATAGAAAAAAAAATAGAATGAATCATGATGCTTAAGATATTTTGTATAGAAAAAGATCGATAGTTTATGATATTATTATGGATATTTTGAACCATGGACTTTTGTACTAGTTCAATATGAATATTATAATTTCTTAATTAATTTGGTGTTATTTATTGTTCTATAAAACTTTAGATAATGTTAATATATAGTACAAATATATAATATAATTTTTGTAAAAAGAAAAACGCTATTTGGAATAGCTTCCGCTATAGCTACGCTATTCGCTATAGTTTTTTTTGTAGCCTTCCCGCTATTACGCTATAAACGCTATTTAAAACATTGTGATTTATTAATCAATTATGATTCCTAGTTTTGATTCGAGGGAATATGAACTTTGCAAATGCATGCTGACAATAAATTTCGTATGATGTAGATGAGATCAAATCCTGTTAGTTAGTGCTACAATGATTTATAGTTAACAAATTTTACCAAACAAGTTAAATGAATTTAGAATATGTTAACTAGTTTTATCTTTTCCCTAATTGTTTTGACTTTGAAAACTGTTAATTTTCAAACTAAATTAGCATGAAGTACTAAATCATAAAAAATGTTTTGCTAATATATTGTTCTTGTAGGTAATTGTTGAGAAGGCTGATAGAAGTGATGTACCCAATATTGACAAGAAGAAGTGAGTTTCTTTCTTTCTTTCTTTCTTTGTTTTTTTATAAAAAAAATTTTCTTTCTAAAAATACTGAAACTTTTTTTTATTTTTAATATATAAAAATAGAATGCATCTTGGAAAAGAAAATATGTATTCTAACTTTGTTCGACATTTATACGCAGGTACTTGGTGCCATCAGACCTAACTTTGGGGCAATTTGTCTATGTGATTCGTAAAAGAATTAATCTAAGCGCCGAGAAGGCCATATTTATGTTTGTTGATAATGTGCTCCCTCCTACAGGTATTTTGAGTTTTTTTTTTTTTTTCTTACTTTCGCATATTCGTCTGTTTTGTCTTTATATTATAAAATCTATGTTCTTTTCCAATACAAAATAATCCTGAAACTTTTCTTAAAATTGTGCATGTATAATGTTAATGGTTGTACCGGGTGGATCGTTACCTGGTATATGATGGTATACTTTGATCAATAATTACTGTGCTTTTCATGATACATTGTTCATATTGCCAGTTGTCAGGTTGAATTCTTAAAATTGATTTTATGGGTTGTACAATATTTGTTGATTCTTTGCTATCTATCTAAAGAATTGCTAACAGTTCTATTGTGTTTTTGTGATTTTAGGGACTATAATTTCGAAATTATACGAGGACAAAAAAGATGCAGATGGATTCTTATATTTCATCTACAGTGGGGAGAACACATTTGGAGCTGATGAAATGATGAATTAAATCGCCATCCTTTTTTAAAATTTCTCTCTTTGATTTAGTTGTTCGTTGTGAATTATCATAAAATTACGAATGCTGGATCATGTCAGTATAATTATTCCAGCTTAAATGTAAGCTTTTTAATTATCTTGCTGTCCTGAAACAGGGAAAAAAAAAAAAAAAAAACTGAAACAAATTGAAAAAGTAATAGACTTTCTTTGTTTTAATATAATGGTTGTTTTCTCTATTAATATTAGCCATTTCTTCCTTGAATATATGCAATTATCATCAATGCCTCTGTGGAGAGTAGGGCTGTAAATGAGCCGAGTTTGAGTGAGTTACCCCCAACTCGAACTCAGCTCGTTATCAACTCGAGTTGGATCACAACTCGTTTAACCAGTTAATTATATACTACTAGTAAAATAATTTATCAGTATCCAGCAATTTTTCATACATCAATAGTACATAAACACCAACAATAATTCATACAGCAACTTAGTACATAAGCACCAGCAATTTTTCATACAGCAGCTTAATAAAAACAATTTCTGAGATTTATTGTGACCAATGCTATGCAACTCGAGTTATAAATGAGCGAGTTGGGGTAAGCTCAAACTCAGCTCATTTATTAAACGAGTTAGCCAACTTGAGTTGGAACTGGCTCGAGTTGTAAATAAGCGAGTTAAAGCGAGCTGTAAATGAGCGAGTTATGAGTTTGAGCAATTTTGCCCGGCCCTAATGGAGAGCATGGCTGGGTACCTTTGATCATTTCCTCTTTTATAAATTTTGTAAGAATTAAGCACCTTATTATTTTGTTTATAAAATTAACCTATAAACTGGGTCCTACCTAAACACTTGTCCAAAAGGTTATTAATTAATTAAAGCCTCAGAAATAGCGTGTACTGTTTCCCTTTATCATATCGAGGTGACAAGAAGCAAAGTTCAAAAGCTCCACTAAAAGAATAATTAATATAGAGTTAATTAAGAACAAACATCCTTTGGATAACTCCAAGAGCAAGTTCAAATCCTCTCCATTTGTAAGACACCGGATACTTGTGTGTCTCCTGCCAAAATGGGGCCCTCAAGTTTCATTACAAAACCCTCCTACGTGGACCTTCTATTTTTTATTTTATAATTTGACTTGTACACCCTTTTGATCAAGTATAAATGTTTTATAATAAAATATTTGATATCTATATTGTAAATTTGTAATAGATTAATGTACCATTTTTTAATCCAAACAAATTGTTAAAATTTTGTATGGTTCCAATCAGATGGAAAGAGGCAGAGGCCCACCTCCTTTAATAAAATCCAACCTTTTAAACTAAATAATGACACATTTGGGTCACCACAATAACTGCAAAATAATTGACAAATTAGGTTCCTTTCTATTTGTTGTTATAATTTACCGTATTTTACCGGGTAAGGATATTAACAGAGCAGTTTTGGATTAATCATGCAGCGCCGTTTTAATTGATTCTATAGTCTGTGCGCTTCATAAAGATAGAACTGCTCTGTTAAAATCTGTACCCTGTTTTACCGGGTATAACTTCGTGATATTTATCTGCAACTCTAGTGAATTTGTTTTCTATTGCATCTATAATGCGAACTTTTTTCTGGCAATCAAAGGACAAAATGGGGAACCAATTATTGTCTCTAAGAGTCAAAGTACTATTTTTGGTTACACGAGGGATCTACCATTGTGTTGAAGGAGAACAATAATAAAGTAAAAAAGTGAAAAGAAATTTTTGAATGTATAGTTAGTCTAATTGTATTTGTCAACTGTCCCCTAAACCCTCAACCAACACTAATACCAATTAGGCAACTACCCAAATCACTGCCATGCTTCCTTTGCCAGATAGCTAGCCATGTCAAAATATTATTATAATATCTTCACCACATTCTTGGGTTTCAAACTTCAGAATACCTTAACTTTTCTCTCTTGTATGTATATATACACATACTTATGAACCATTGTTTCAACCTTCTACAAATTTAAATCTCTTCAATATAATCAGACAAACTGCCTCACTCACATTTCAACCCTTACTAGTTTCTTCCTCTCCCTGAGGAACATTTATTGCACCAACTTGTATAACAGCATCATTCACTGCATGATCTTCTAAAAAAATACATCTTATCATCAGTTCCTTAGGCCATCCTCCTCTATCTACAAATACTATAAACTCTCCCAGCACAACTGTACAAGTCATACCAGAACCAAGTATATATACCATGTCTACTCTTACTCTATTTCTTCTCCTCCTATCTCTTTCCGGAAGTTCTTGCGAATGCCGGATACAACCAACAAAGGTTTGAAATCAAGATCTTTGAAAAATTGCTTGCCAGCTGATTAATTATATATATTTGCAAGTGTGTTTCTCTAATATTTTCTTGATTTCATTTTTCCTAGAGCAATCTAGAGGGAATACGGAAAGAATTCATGCATACGATCGAAACAACTCCTGCACAAGATGATGCATTAAATCAAGCAAACAAAGTTGATGTGATACAAGAACTCATATCATCAGGTATATATTTGATTTTTAAGTGTTTTTGCCTCATCAATTTGGCTATATACTTTTGGGCTTTTTGTTCTATTTATTAAATTTTATAATTGAACTTGAAAAATCAATCCTCAAATATTTTTGGGAGATGAGCTTTGATAGCACTAAAGTAGTCAAATGTAGACTAATTTTCCAAGAAAATTGTCACAATTGTGCAGGATTCAAGGCACTCCAAATATTGTGTCATGGTAGCTCCAAAGGATTCAACTTGAAATTGAAGGTATGTTTGCACACTTCCTCTGTGTGTGTGTCCTACTTATTTTTATATTATCATGAGGTGTTGCTTCTATATATATATATATATACATATATAGATGTATAAAATAGAAATACTAGCTTTGGGCCCATCTCATGGATATGGGCCATGTTCCTAGCTTGCATGTACAAGTTGGTCAATCTGCCACAAATTAAGCTTCCTCATCCAAATTGGACATCTCTCTCTCTCTCTCTCTCTCACTCACTCTTGAAAGCCCAGGCAGTGACCGTCAAGTACTTTTTATTTTTTATTTTTTTATTGATAGCGCTTGTCATATTATACCAAGTACCCTCTCTCTCTCTCTTGAAAAACTTGGCAACCAAGGTTCTCTCTCTTTTTAAAGAACTTGACAGAGGCTGCCAATGTTCTCTCTTCTGGTTAGAATTCCAGATGCTGACAAATATTAATTTATTTCTCACCTGATTGTATTATTAAGCTATTAATTATCTATTAGATTATTAAATTAAAATTGTTCATTTAAACATTCCTTCCTTCCATGAGCTATTTCATCTCAGCATGGGCCCATCTCATTTTTGTGCGAAGTTTGATACTATTTATTTGATTGTCTATATCTCAATTTAAATAATCAACTCTTTCAAGGATCATTTTTAATTATTTCCGGGACGAAGTCTAAAGAACAATCTTAGTTTTGATTTGAATATAGCCTCAGAATCTCTCATGAATATTTAAAATTAAGAGGCTTTAACTCTAATTGTTATATATTTTAAATTTTTTTTATCATATATGAACAAATTAAGTATTCTAATAAAAGCTACAGATGATATATGTGTTATATTATGTGCAAAGATGCATGTAATTATATATAGAGATTAACATGCATGTCATGTACTCTTTTGGCAGGTGATGAGATCCAATAACAGACATAAACTGTTAGGATATGAATCAAAGTTGAAGGAATCAAGAACAATTGAAGAACTAGTTGCAATGGATTATTCAGGAGCAGAAAAAGGACCATCTGTTCATAACAGATAGAAAAGGAAACAGTATTCTATTCTTTCACAAAATTTTGACACCATAAATTAATATGTTCATTGCAAGAGAAGTTTGAATTTCCAATTAAACAGGGAGCTTCTGAGAAATTTTGATTGGTTTTTTCTTTTTCTAGAAACTGATGCTAATTATTAGATGTACTACGGAAATGACAACCAAATTTAGTTCTTAATTTGTTTAGTATGAGTGTTCATAGTAATATATACTAGTACTGTTCTTCTGTTATCTCCAAAATAAGCGTTCTGACTTTACCTGTAGTAAATATAATTCAAATACGTACCTTTCATTTTGGACTTGGATTTTGGTTCCAATTTGAACAAATGAGATATATTCCACATGCAATTAACACACATGTAATTATTAATTGTTCATCTTATTTTATTTGGTTTTAGAATTTAACCCTGCAAAACCAAATTACTATCCAGATAATTAGAAACTAATTAAGTCACATGCATGAAGCATGCATGGAAGCATCTAGTTTTACACTGAACAAAATTTACGGTACTACAAGTTTGCATTACTCAGAAAACAATAATCCAATAGTGACCAAGGTAACATCACAATTGCCCTCCAAAAATCAGGAAAAATAAAAGACTAATTAACAACTCACATAGAATTAAAAAAAAAGTGAAAAAAAAATGCAAAATAAATGCACACAAAAGTACAACATACCAAATATATAATAATGTAGATCTTATGTATAAAAGTTTGAAATTTCAATTCTTAGTCATTTAGTACACACGTCCTTTAACGACATCCATGCTCATCTCGCTGGGATCAGTTGCCTGTAACTCGACCTGGATACCGTCGAGTTCTCTCCTGAACCTGTCCTTGGAGCTTGCATAAACCATCTTGCTCCTTATCTTTGCAGTGTCAGGAGACCTAATATAATACAGTAGAGAAATAATTTACACAAGAACTAGAGGTCTCAAATTTTAAAAAATGTACTTTGATTTGGAAATTTAATTTACCAAGAGATGAAGAAGATCTTGCTCTTCTGACAGTTATCAGTTGACATGAAGTCAAAGTCATACACGGCATAGCGGCACTCATCGGCCGGCAGGCATGCAGCGAAGTCATCATAATTCTCCTCTGGCTTACCTAGCTTCTCCACGACCACCTGTAACATAATCAATCTCCTCATTAGATGATTAAATCGTCATGTCTTATTACCATTATCCTTGTGTATAACAAAATATTTTCAATATTATCATCAGATAACATTTCATTTTTGAATTACGCGGACCTGAAAAAGAAAAACCTCCCACAACTCAAAAAAAGAAAATGAATTTCACGAAGATTCAGGCCGAAGACCTTGCCAGCTTGGAACCTCCACCAGCATGAATTGACATCACCACTGTGATGATGATGATGATGATCATCATCATCTCTCCTCCAACAAATTGATGCACATATGGTAGTCTTTGAGGTGGAAGATGATGTGTGTTTGCCTGAATGTTTTTCTGAGTTGCACCCTTTTTACTTAATTCTTTGATCTCATGTAATAATTTAATTTTTTTTGCAAAACCTTTTTTGTTTAATTCATTGTCAGCTTGGTAATCACCAACCGACATACGTAAAAAAAGAAGAAGATGATGATGATGATGATGATCATCATCATCATCATAAACTGGTCAAGAAAAAGGAATATATATAGCACTTAATAATTAGCATACCTGCATATCGGCGATCTTGAAAATGATATAGCGGAAGCTCCTCTTGGCCTTCAATTCGATAAATTTGAGCTTACAGTCATCATCCACTCCAAATCCTGACGCTGAATTTGCCTTTAAAAAAAAAATGTAATCAGTTATAATAGGATAAAAAAAAAACGATTGTTATAGATGTAAGGCCTCTTGCTAAAGCAATGCAATGAAAAGGAAACTAAAAAATAGGTTGATATAGCTAGAAATTTAACTTTTATTATGTATTAAGTTATGTGCACTTGCACTTGTAATAATCTCATTAACAAGAAACTTTAAAGGATAATAGGATTTAGATTATCTTAAATAACTAAGTTAACTTGAGGAACAATAGATTAATATTCCCATGCATGTCATTTCCCGTGATCCGACACAATCTTTTCATTCTAAAACACATGAGATATCAGAGATAGATCAGTAGTGCTATGATTTAATTCACTAAGTATTTAGTTTGCATAATAGCACCTTGGAAATTTTTTTGTAAAGAAACTCGATCTCATACCGAATCTCGAGGTCAACCTTGATCCTCTCCTCATATACTTACAAAGCAATTAATGTTAAGAAAATATTTGGCAGAAGAAAGGCATCTCAAAATGAAGGTTGACCATGAGTATATATTTCTAAGATGATATGATCATTTCAACATGTAGAAATTTATAAGATGATATGATCACTTCATATATCAACATGAGTATTTCTAAAATTTACTAAAAACTTCAACAAAGTCCAATCATCTTATTGGCAAGAAACTTGAGAGCCTTCTTAATCAAATCAGAAAAGAAAGTTGCAACAACAACAACAGATTTTTGATTAAGACCCAACATATATAGTACATGATTGATTTCAAAATAATTAGAAAATACATTATTAAAGAAGGGTTAAAAAGAAAGTATCTTTATAGGACATGATCATAATTTAGAATAATTCCATGAACATTACCTGACATTAATCCATATATATAGATAATGATAATCGACCATGAAATCAATTAAAGAGAAAGAGACAAACTAACCATGTTTCCTTTCTTGAATTAAAATTTTGATGTTATGAAAGATGAATGGATGGGTGCTTTCAAAAGGCGGAATTCTTTGTGAGAGAGAAAGAAAGAGAAAGGGATGCGAGACCGAGAGATGAAGAGAGAGAAAGAGGGTGTTTTCAAAAGGAGAAAAATAGAAAGAAAATTGTTAGAGGAGAATTAATGGAGAGCAAATCACTTGCACGGTCCCACGTCCTAAACACTGTGTTTGACCAAGTGCATGCTCTCCAGTTTGACATCCACTGGAAACCTCCAGTTCAATAATAATTTAATTTCTCTCCCATCTAGTTTCTCAGCTGGTATATATTTAGTGTAAATTCACATCACCTAAAATATTTCAAAAATTGAGTTGGTTTGTCGAAAATCTGAACCGTTCAAATTTTCACCGCACCAATCTCAAAACAACTCCTTTCCTATTAATATTGTCCAGTAAAATTGAGTTGATTTTGAGATAAACTAACAATTTCAGCAACTTCCTTTTACTACGCCATGTATTGTCTTTTTTCTATTTTTAAAATTAAGATAAAAGTTGCCGTGTCATACAAAAAATTCAAAACAATTGTTCTTTGATTTTGCTTTTTCCCATTTTACCATTTCTTACGAGGACAACATGCTATGCACCAAGCACCAAGTCCTATATAGGCTATGGACAACACGCAAACAGCTAATAATTTCTCTAAACATCTCCAATAGTGCTTTTTTTTAATCAGACTACTTCATGCAACGCTTCACATGCTATTTTCATTAGTGACCTAAATTTTTTTTATATCATTTACAAAAAAAGAAACTAATTAAGGTATACAATGTGCAAACCTTAGCAAAGAAATTAAGGTTTGTCTTTAGAAAGTGTCAATAGTTACAATACGGATCGATCGGATGCAGGGGCGAATTCGCGTACATCAAATGAGGGTCAATTGACCCCCATTCATTTTCAAAAACTAATTATTATATATGTTACTTTTGTATATTTTATAGTTAAATGTTAAGGGTACCTAAAAAATGACTCCCATAGATTTTTTGAAAATTTTATATAGTTGACCCCCATTCATTTTTCAAGAAAAATAGACTATTAAAATGTGTACAACTTGGGGACTTATAGCATTTTATACTATTTTTTTTTTCCAAAAGATGAGAAGGTTTACATTTTATTGTTTTTTTTTTGTTTTTGACCCCATTATTCAAAATTCTGCCTCCACCCCAGATCGGATGGATGGAGATATTTACACACTCATATCCCTATAAATTTAGTATTATATATATATATATATATTCTATTTTTACATGTTTAAGTATTAGTCTTATCAACATCTTATCCTTACTCGTTGATTTTAACAGACAACGAAACAAATAATGAATAATTATCTTATAAATTGATAGCTTATTTCATCTAATTCAAAAATATAACAAATAAGTATATTAAATATATCATGTACGGAATATCATAAAATATAAAAAATATATTTTATATAATTTAAAAATACATAAATATGTCGCATAAATGAATTTTGTCATAAATCACTAATTAAAAGAATATATATAATGTTGAGTAAATTAATTTTATCATAAATTACTAAATAGAAATAAATAATAAATAAATAAATAAATCTAATCATAATAATAAAAAATATATTGTAATATGTATAAATAAAAAAATATGATTTATTAAATTATATTTTATCAATTATCCTATAAGCTAACTGGTATGAGATGACTCTTATCTATATTCTTACATGATAAGCTAACAATTTTTTTTTCTTACCCCTACCCATACTTGTAAGTTAACAAAAAAAAATTCTTATTTACACATGCCTTATCGAATATGATACGGATCAGATAAATAGATAAAAGGGTTGTTGACTCCCCTATTTATCTTTCTACTCTTTAAACGACATATAATTATTGATACTAGAATGTGAAATTTAATTCAATAGATGATGAAAAATGTTATTTTAAAGTAATGAAACAAATGTAGACATTTAATCAGAATCAAATTATTTAATTAGATTTTAATATTTTTGGAAGATATTTTTGCCATCTTATTTGAATACGACAATTTTAATATGATGACTAAAAACAAACAGTCATACATTTGATATAGAAATTGAATATATTAATTTATATATGCCCCCTTACAAAATCCAAATTTATTAAAAGCTCATGTACTCGCATGATCTAAACTTATCAAATATAATTTATGTATTCCATGAATTAGTCTTAGCCCAGGACAATGTAATTATCTAATTTCCGTCTATGTGTGTCTCTCTCCCTTTTTATATTGTCAACACCTTATATGTGTAAAGATAGGTTATATATAATCAGATTCAATTATTTATATAATCGAGTCTGATCACCATTCTTTAATTACAATACGTTCTCAATTTGGATTATACAACTTTTGCCGAGATTTTTATTAATATCCAAAGTTAATTAGAAATTAATATTTATGTCCAGAATTTCTGACTTTTGTCAAAAATGTCTAAACCGGCCATAAAATGGCCGGTTTTCTCTCCACATAAGCCAAAAATGTCCAAAAATGCCCATAAAATGGCCGGCTTATGTGGCCATAAAATGCCCAGAATTCCCGACTTTCTAATTTTGGGGCATTTTTGGCTTCTGTGTAGAGGAAACCGGCCATAAAATGGCCGGTTTGGGCATTTTTGGCGAAAGTCGGAAAATCTGAGCATAAATAAAATAATTTCTAATTATCTTTGGATATTAATAAAAATCTCGGCAACTTTTGCAAGACATGATATATGTAACTTAAACAAAACATTAAACATTTACAATTGCTTGAATAAAACTAGTGAACTAAAATATCTAGGTGGTAGCTTCTACCAAGCTTTTCAAAAAAAAAAAAAAAAATATCTAGGTGATGCATCAATTCTAATTAACGGATATAACATGTTAAAGGTTTTAATATAATATGTAACTACAATTATCAATTGAATGAATGTGGGCATGACCCATATTTTTCTACAAAAAAACATGTTAAAGGTTTTGATATAATTTATATGGAAGATAACTACAATTCTTGAGATAGAAAATAAATTAAAAGGAAACCGGACATTCTGAATTATGTTCTGTATTTTAAGTCATATATGATTGTTAAATTTAAGAAGAATTAAGTTGTTTATTCTATTTTACTCATTTTGTTTTAGGTTTTGTTAAACCATATTCAGCCGTAACTTAATCTTATTTTTCATATTTTATATCTTGTTTAACAACTAAAGTGTGGAATGAGAAATTTATTTTGCCTATTATTCCACAACCAAAATGGCTTAAAAGATGTATGGTTAGTGATATAAATAGAAGATTTCAATAATCTAACAGTTAATTAGTGATTTGAATTTAGATTTGAAAACAAGTCGGTTGCGTAGGTATGAAAATGCACTTGAGAGTAGTCCTGATGGGCATCGGACCTACTCTGATTTGATGGGTTTAATCACCGTCGATTTGCTTTAAGATTCATGCGGAACGCTTTAAAATTCGTGCATATCTGTTTCAATGTTCGTGCGCACAAATTTTAAATTAGATCGGACGATCATCGTGCTCGTTGAATCTAGACCTACTCCGTTCTCATGAAAATGAGAAGCTTTAAGTCCATGAATTTGTTTCATTAGTGCGCATGTACACCGCGCGCGCAAATTACGAGGATTCAAATACTTTTATTTTCAATACTTTACAATAGTTTGCTTTCTAATTTTTTTAATAATATATTTTTTTAAAATGCAAATAACAAAATTTAAAGTATTTATTCTGCAGC
Organism: Carex parvula; assembly: GCA_025461045.1. NCBI lineage: Eukaryota > Viridiplantae > Streptophyta > Magnoliopsida > Poales > Cyperaceae > Carex > Carex parvula. The sequence continues at coordinate 48,790 of JAJGRW010001784.1, read as the reverse complement.
ATTTTCTCTGTATGTGCATAAAAAAATTAGTATTTCGACTTTGTTTTCCATCCTCTATCATGGGTCCATTATTTAAATCCCTAATAATAAAATTTCTATTTTCTTTTTTCATATTTTCTTTTCTCCTTTTTATCTCCCTTTTTTTTTCTGATGAGGGTTTTTTTCTCAAAACCCCGTCGTTTTTAAACAAGGTAACCAATTGTGATTAATATAAAAATAATAAAAGTATGACTCCTATTTTTATTCAAAATCTTTTTTTTCCTAAAAATTAAATAATAATAAAAAATTTGATAGATGTGATCTATATTTATACATAAACATGAAAATTGTTCCACTTCAATCTTTATTTGATGAAACTCAAAGGAACTAAAAAAATAGCATTCATTAGTTATGCACATCATTGGGTTCTTATAAACTCTTGATATCAATGAAAATAACATTAAAATCTCATGATATTTATATATGCGTACGAAGAATAATATATATCATATTTGGCGGATTTATTTTGACAATAAAGATAAGGTCTATTTATTTGTTTTTAAACTTTAAACAATCGATCTGAACCAATCAACATAATTCATATAAAAATGTACTTGAATACCAAATTTTACATTTAAAAAAAAATTTCAACTCGAAATTATTTAAATTAAAATAATTGTAAGTCCAAAACTGCAAACTATATAGCTAATCAGTGTTTTCTTTGCCCAAATGATTTTATCTACCTTGTAAGATATTTACAAAACATTAATTGCAGTATGATTTTTCAGTTATGATTAGTCGGTACTACTTTAATGGTAATTGAATGTGTTCAATAAAAAAAAAGGAAAAAAAAATTGAACATCTGTTCAACCTCACCAGTTGAATCAATTGCAGATAGGTTGCGAAAGAGAACGGAGTAGGTCCGATGCCCATCGGACCTACTTTTAGGTTCAACGAGCACGATGACCGTCCGATCTAATTTAATTGTGCGCACAAATATTGAAACAAACATGAAAGAAATTTAAAGCGTTCCGCACGAATCTTAAAGCAAATCAACGGTGATTAATCCCATCGAACCAGAGTAGGTCCGATGCCCATCTGACCTACTCTCAAGTGGTTGTGAAAATATTTACCAATGATAATTACATCATCCATTTCTTCTTGTGAAATAAATTTCTTTTTTTTCCTGATGCACTTAATTTCACTTAAATTGTTTTAAATTACTTTCTCTTATAACATTAGATATGCTAGCTGACAAATATTAGAAACTGTGAGTGGTGGTTATTTTTAGGAGTGGGTTGCTGTTGGATATTTTTAAAGAGGGGAAAATAAATATTGGGGTGCAGATTATATCAAACAAATATTGGGTCTCTATTGGTATGAATTTTGTTGTGGCCTCATAATTAATTTAATGAGTGAGGCGACGGTGCTATGCATAGCACGGATTGGGTCCGTGCTACGGCTCAAAATTTGACTTTTCAAAATTCTAACGGTCGATCCGAACCGTTCAACATGATTATAAAATGAATATGTACTTGCAAACCAAATTTTACATTTTTTCGAATTTTTTTTACTATTTTTTTGGATAGGCTGTTTTTGGATGGTCCAGAATGTTCAGATCAAGTGATTTTCGAAAAAATAGTAAAAAAATTCGAAAAAATGTAAAATTTGGTTTGCAAATACACATTCATTTTATAATCATGTTGAATGGTTCGGATCGACCGTTAGAATTTTGAAAAGTTAAATTTTAAGCCGTAGCACGGACCCAATTGGTGCTATGCATAGCACCGTAGCGTCACTCTAATTTAATTATACCATTTGGGCTAGTGATAATGATAGAATTTTGTTTTTGTTATTTCAATTTTCATCCTCACTATCCACTTATCTGAAATTATAGGTTCAAAATCTGACAATAGGCCTTACATAAGAGTTGTAGGATTCTCTGTTACGGTTCTAATGGATCCAATTTCACCTTAATATAAATTTCTAATGAAGAGGTATGATCAAAATAGTCGACATAAGTCTGCAGTTTATGACAAAATGGTTCCTCGAACTTTAAAATTCTACTAAACGGGTATGGGCCACCAGGTTTATGGCTGTGTTATGGGGTATTTGGAAGCAAAGAAATGCTTGTATCTTCGGCAGCAAAGAAAACCACCGTGGTTAATTGTTAGCGCAGGAAACCAGAGAGGAGGCCGAGCTATGGCTGAAATGCTGTAGAAGGAATGGAAGTTCATGAGTTAGTGAGATGTATCAAATAATATAATTGGAGTGAGGCTATGGTGCTATGCATAGCACGGATGGGGTCCGTGCTACGGCCAAAAATTTGACTTTTTAAAATCCTAATGGTCGATCCAACCGTTCAATGTGATAACCATATGAATATGTACTTGCAAACTAAATTTTATATTTTTTCGAATTTTTTTACTATTTTTTTAGATAGGTAGAATTTTGATGGTCCAGAATTTTCAGAAAACACTGATTTTTCTACCTATCTAAAAAAATAGTAAAAAAATTCAAAAAAATATAAAATTTAGTTTGCAAGTACATATTCATATGGTTATCACATTGAACGGTTGGATCGACCATTAGGATTTTAAAAAGTCAAATTTTTGGCCGTAGCACGGACCCCATCCATGCTATGCATAGCACCATAGGCTAAATGTTAGGTACCAGCAGTTGTAAACATATCTAATTTCTGTACACCTGGTATATATGGTAGTCGCTACCTGGATTTCAAATAAATAAATATATACACACACATATATAGAGAGAGAGAGTTTGGCTACGGTACTTCGCGAAGTAAAGTTTACTTCACGTTTATATCTTTAATTTCAAAGTTCAAAACGTAGATCCAAACCGTTCAAGTTGATTTTCATATTAAATTGTGCTTGGAGACCAAATTTTACAATTTTTAGAATTTATTTACTATTTTTTTGGAACTTTTAAAATCACTGATTTTTCGGAAATCGTGGACCATAAAAAATCAGTGATTTTAAAAATTTCAAAAAAATAGTAAAAAATTTCAAAAAGTTGTAAAATTTGGTCTTCAAGCACAATTTAATATGGAGATCAAACTTGAACGGTTCGGATCGACATTTTGAACTTTAAAATTGAAGATATAGACGTGAAGTAAAACACTCGCTTTACTTAGCGAAGTACCGTAGCCCAACTATATATATATATATATATATATATATATATATATATATATGAGTAAGGCTACCGTGCTTTGCGAAGCAAACAGCCTCTTCTGCTTCGGGTTTAGGGCTGTTGGATCTGCTTCAATAATCGTGCAGATCATCAGATTAAATCTGAAATTTTCAGAACTGGACGAGTCCAGTTGAGAGCAAAATCACACAGCCCTGTCCCCAGTCCGATATCTCTCCTCTCCCTCTCCCTCTCTCTCTCGCGAAAACCCTAAATCCGCAACCCGCCCAGCGACGCTCTCCTCCGCACCAACCCCTCTCTCGCAAAATCACCCAGCACCCCCCCAGTCCGACCCCTCTCCTCTCCTCTCCCTCTCCAGCGACCCTCTCCCAGCGGCTCTCTCGGGTAAATATTCAAAGCCCCCTTTTCATTTTTTGATTTTTGCTGGTTTTACCGACTTTGGTGCTTGGCTTGATGGCCGCCTATTCTGATTTGTGCCGACTTTTGTGCCGACTTTGGTGCTGATTTTCACTGACCCTTGTTTCTGGTGTACTGGTACTGTACCATTTCTAGTGCCCATTCTTCAACAACTCAAAGCGCCTGGGAATATATAGGCTATGAATGTACTGGTACTGTACCGTTTTTGGTGTACTGGTACTGGTACTGTACCGTTTCATGACCAATTGTCATCTTCATTTTTGGTATAACTATCTGATGTTCTTATCACCTAATTGTATTACCTTTTTGGAACTTTTGTTGAAGAAATTGAAGTAACATCAGACAATATATAGGCTATGAATGTACTGCCACTTGGATGAACTAACTAATCTCATGAACACAAGTTGCTTGAACCTGTAAGCCTAAGTAGTGTGATTCTGTACATGGACAATTTGTGTGAGAACTGAGTTCTGATTGTGTGTTTTTAAAAAAAAAAGGAAAATAAATTTGTGTGAGAATTGGGTAGTATTGTTTACAACCAGATTTGTATGTACTAATTGATATTTATTTTTGATAGGCATTGATCTCCATTCTGATGTCATCATGTGGCATTTTTTCTAGTAATGCAGAGTTAGGCTCAAACGACATTCATGTCAACAGATGATTACAACCAAGAATTGATCACAAGCCCTTCGAAAATATACATATACTGTTGAAGCTGTCATGAACTTTTTTGAAGCTTTTTTTTTTATCATTGTTGTTGTATTTTTTAGATTGTTAAATTTATGTATTACTAGTGATGCAAGGCTGCTGCTCTTCACTCTCTAGTTTTGTTATGAACTTTGTGATACAAGTTATGCTATACTTGATTGATATATGCACGCATATCTTTAGCAATGGAATTCCTCAAAGATGGTACCAGTAAATGTACCAATGGAACTATAATTCATTAATAATTATAACAATGAATTCAAGAAGCACAGATTAATAAATTACATATATGTAATTAACAGCTTTACCATAATAGTCCTTTAATTCAAGAAGCCTCTAAATCACTATGCTACAAAAAGCTCTTCTATTATGATACCAAAAGTACATTATATCAATGACAATCACAATTATATTAGATATGGTCTAGATATTAATCATACTCAAATGAACTTTTACTTAATAATATATGGTACTTCATCATACTCAAATCACCATATATATTATGAAAAGAACAATAGCAAAGAAGTGTATTATTGAAAATGAAAAAAAGATATGGAAATGAAAATAGTATAACAACACATATGGATTGAGCATCATGCTTAAAACAATAACAACAATGTTAAACAACATGCTTAAAACATAAAATAATCTCATAATCTAAGCAACATAACAACATAACTCATAATCTAAACAAGTCAACCACGTAACAAAAATAACATTTTCAGTTCATCTAAGCAGTGATAAAAAAAACAACTTCAAATGTGAAAATAACATTCATCTTCATTGTCCAAACACTTGGTCAATCTTCTCATTCACTGTCCAAACTCTTGTGACTAGATGTAGAAGTTCACTGTTTACAAGTTCATTTTATCTAGAAAATGAAATTCCGGCAGCATCAACTAAAACCAATGTGTCACTTGACTCTAACAATGGCGCCTCCAATTGGACCTGTAATGATGGAAATAAGTGCAATCAAATATCACACATTTATCAGCCATGGAGCCTCCAATTAAAGCCCTTTCGCTTAGAATGCAGTACAATTAACCCCTCAATAAAGTTGGACATATACTGGTACCAAATTCGACCAACAAAGTTGAGTCTCATTTTAACCCAATTTACTCATAACAATAACCCCTCAATAGTACAATTAAGCTCCAGTAAGCTTGATTTTTTCTCAATAACAATAACCCAATCCACTACAGCAAGGCCGGTACCAGATTTAGGGAAGATACACTTACCCGAGAGAGACGTCGCTGGAGCTTCGGAATCGCTGGAGCTGGAGAGAGAGGAGAGGAATCCCTTTCGCTGGAGAGAGAGGAGAGCAAGGTCAGCGGGCTGTTGAATCGCTGGAGAGGAGAGGCTAGAGTAGAGAGCTTCGGAATCGCTTAGGGTTGTCGCTTTGGAGAAGAGAGCTTCTTCGCCTCTCCTCTGAAATTTGAAATTGAGCCGAACTGGAGCTGTCCAGTTCCGAAAAAATTAGCAAAGTTCATCATCAGATCTGCACGATTATTGAAGCATATCCAACAGCCCTAAACCCGAAGCAGAAGAGGCTGTTTGCTTCGCAAAGCACGGTAGCCTTACTCTATATATATATATATATATATATATATATATATTAAAAATATAATTAATTGATGAAGTGTTATATTCTTCTCCCCTTCAAATATAATTAGTAATTATTTTTACTAATTGTGACGACATGTTACAACTAATCTGTAAAAATAATTCTTACGACTGAAATATAGCTTGATATTATATGAACTTTAACCGATAAAATAATTAACAGTAGCATCAATATAATAATAAAATCATAATATGGGAGATATATATTAGGACTTGTTCTGAAGTCAAGAAGAACTATTCAAGCTCAGTATGTAGATTGGTTTTAAATTAAATCATATCCTAAACCTTGAGAAATTTATTAAATTGTTTTGGATCCGAACTCACTATTAAATTGTCTACTAAAACCCTAATCTTTGTAACTTAGAAGATTTTTGGTAGAAAAAATTATATTCACCACAATTTGACCTAATTTGAGGTATCTCAAGCAACCCATCTTAAATAACATGGCCAAAATATCATTAAAACTGAAAAATACCCATTCTACACCTCGTTTATAAGCTGATTCCTTCTTTGATCAAACCCTAACATTTGGACAAAGCAAGCCGACTAATCGTGTTAGTGAGATGCAAATTTTTAATAAAGATAATGTAAAGTAAAATATAATATGTACATAAAAGTACATTAACACCATCTCACTCAATCCGGTTTTACCTTTTCGCATGGATACAAACGAGATGTTATGTGTTCTGTATGTACTCAAGAATTATTTGGACCATAGACCAAGCTGGGTGCAAGAACTGGCGAGCAGTTTCACTGATGTTTTCACGTCCTCATTATTCATTTTTTTCCTATTTTTTGTATTTTTTTCTGATTTTCTGATTTTTTTTGTACTTTTCTGAATTTTTTATTTTTTTTGTATTTTCTGATTTTTAGAAAACAATAAAAACTGAAAAGTAAATTTAATTTTTTTTTGGTTTGCATAGTATACTATGAAGACACAAAGTTTTCGAATAATGTAAACAATATATTTAATATTCTATATTATTTTATGTTATCTTTATAAATAAAAAATGTCCAAAAAACTCAGGTGTAATATATCAAATAAACATATTACAAAAACCCGTATCGAAGCCTAATTATTACCGTGACGAAAACAATAAGTAAATATCCTCAACATTCTCAATGAGCTAAAATTTGATTTGGTGTATATTCGAAATACACGGAACAGTTATTATTGCTTTGAGATTCATGCATTGATTTGAACGGTATGGATTTCTCCAAATCAGCTTAAAATTTGAGATATCTCAGGAATGCGAATTTCTTACGGTTGTGCCAATTTGCTTGGTAGATGTATGTTTGTGGTACGGGCTTGGGCTTTATAGACTTATGAAATAATTGGTGGATATATCATTGTGATATGGGCCGGGTTTGATTCTTTAATGGGTTTATTTTTTTACATTAGTAGAACCTTTCTCTCACTATTTTTTTTGGCGAAATCATCATAGTCTTTGTGTTTTAAATATGTTTATTCATTAATTTTATATTTTAACATCTCATTGAACATAATTATAAAGGGGGCTGTACCAATTTTGTCATTCTTTGATATCCACTAATCAATTGGCGATTGCCTTATTTTAATTGAAGCTTAAATTCATCCTGTTAGAGTGTGTCCAACATTTCAATATCCTTATCAAAATGAGTTCTTCATTATTTCAACCTTATCGTTAATTGAGATCACAGACAAGCTTCATTATCATGCTACAATTTTCAGTTGTGCGAGGGCCTAGTTCAGACTTTCTCGCGCTTCACTGTGCATTTGGGTAAATGCTTCTTGGCTCCTGGTGGAGTATTCCAACACCTTGCATTTTGGTAAATGCTTTCTTTTTTTGGCATGACAATTAGTATGCCAAGATAGTAGTTAATTATTATCTATGATTATAAAAGTTCCTCTCGTAGTAAATGCTATTTAATGTTTTAGGAATTAACAGACAAAATAGATAGTTAATGGGTGGTTTTAGAGAGAATATTTTTCATTTTTTTAGAGAAGTTAATGAGTGGTTTTAATATAATTAAAGTGACAAGTAGAAGAAATTAGTTATAAATATCCATGTAATTCTTGTAATGAACATGTTGAATGAAATTAATTGACTCTTTCTCTTCTCTCTAGTCTTTCTCTCCCCTTCTCACTATACTCTTCTATCCATTTTATATTAAAATACCAAAAGATTCCAAAATTCACTAAAGATTCCCCACTTGCCCTCAAAAAGACATGGCCTACTCATTTGGGGTCATGACATGCCCTCAATGCCTGTTTGATTTGGGTGTTCCTCAGGAGCTCTGGTACATTAGATTTTCTGTTCAAGATAAATTGCTCGAAGGGATATTAATATCGTAGTATGCAAATAATAAAAGAAAACGTTGCAAGAAGAAAAAAAAAATAATAATTTGTAAAGTGGTTGAACTCATAGTCCTACATTTTGGTACAAAAATGGGTGGTTTGCTAGAGAAGTAAATTAAAAATTTCTAATTTTTCTGGAGATGACCTTGAAGCTTATTCAACTTTAGGTTTCCACAATGAAACAGCATAGAATATGTTACCCTTCCAACCCCAAAGGAACCAATTACAATCTTCTTCAATAAAGAATGCCTCGTGATAACCATTTTTAACCATTTCACGGCATTCTTTCATTATACGTGGATATACCGGAAACTGTTCAAAGCCGGCCTGTAAATTTCGCATGTGCCACTGCTTGTATGACTCCAATCTTACGACCAAATCTGATCCTTCACATGCTATCAGATTAATTATAGAAGGACCAAACATTTCTCTTTCCAGTAGTTGCCTATGCTTGTAGTCTCGTGGAAGTAACGTGTCAAACATATCGAAATACCTGGAAAACTGCAACAAAACATTTCTAAACCGTGTGATGTAGAAGGAACTGAAGGATAAGTTGAGTATTCCTTGAACAAAAACCTTTGGTTTGATCTCTTGAATCAGACTGAGAAGTTTATTCCTAGGATTATTCCTGCCTAATAAAGGTTCGTCCCTCACTCTACCTAAGCTAAACATACTATTAACTATAAGCAATTCATCATCATTGATACTAAGATCGTCAATACAAATGGAGTCCCACTGTGAGGCGATCCCTTGATACTCAAAAGGAACTCCAAAACTTCGAGCATAATCTTCCAACCTCCTTCCTGTCTCGTTGATTCTTTCTGCAGGGTGAAAGCCCGGCTGAGGCAAATCTACCCCTGTAATTCGGAGTTTCAGGGGTCCATCTTTTCTTTTTGCAAGTGATTGAATTAGAGACGGCCATTGGAATCCATGAGTAATGCCAAAATCAACTACATGGATTTTTGATGCATTGCCTATGGCACTTAGAATACTCTCATTAGCAAAATGATGTGAAACCCTCAGGGTAGGGGATACCCTCAACAACATAAAATAGGCCTTCAGATAGTCAATGGTGCGTACCTGCCTTGTGACATATTGACGATAGGCCGCACTTCCTGTACCAGCCAAGCGTGCCTCTAGTCCATCAACAAGAATACATGCAAGCCTTTGGATCCCATCTCCAACAGGAGATGCTTCCTTCCTTATTTGTTGTATAAGTTCACAAGCAATTTTGTTATCATTCATAGATATTGCCTCTGCACAAGATATAAGACTTGCTCTGAGATTCATATGGTCGTATTGGTTTTGATACTCACTACATGAGTTTGCTTCGAGCTCCTTGATTTCTCTTAGGCTGGATATTTCTTCTCTTGGACATTTTTTCCTGTGGTCTAGTAGTACTTTATCAAACATCTCATCTCTAATTGTTTCCTCACAGGAGACCATGGGTATTTTGCAATTTCGCCCCTCCAAAAGGTCCAAGTCTGCATCATTTGTATTCTTTTTACCCTTAGACTTATTTAGAAAATCACTTTCTATCTCTTCCCCTGATTTGATTTCTAGTGAGTTGCTATCACATTTCTTTGTTGCATTAAGTGAAAGATTACTCACTTGCAAATTAATTGATAATCTATTGTGATTTGGAAGGAACTTCAATCCTTCTTCTACACCTCTCTGAAATTCAGTAGCCAGCAACTTCTCTATACGCGGGTGTTGTTCCAAACTCTCACTAAAGGTCGGACCTACTTGATCTTTTAAATCAGAAGTTGTAAAATCATGATTTACCTTTGATTGTTTTGATACCAATTGACTATCTTGTGGAGGTGGATACTTCTCCCCAAGGATATCATAAAAGGGTTTCTCCATGTCCCTGAGAGCTGCCTCTTGATAACCATTAATATTTTCATCTATTTCTTCCTCCAATAAATACCGACTTATGTAGTCCAGTGTTGGGTCCAAAAGTATCTCAGATTTCTCTTGTTGGTTCAGAAAAAGGTTGTGGTATGGGTCTTTGTCGGGGATAATTTGTGAGAAGTTTGTGTGATTACAATTATCAATGGAACCGTGTAATTCGTTCGACTTCGAAAACCATGAGTTGTTCTCTTTCGGCAAAGCCATGTTGCTTGCAGCTTCCAAAATTTGATTGACAGAATATTGGATCTAGAAATTTCATAAATGAACTAATTAGTGAAGTGAAACTGTTGAATAATATTATTCAGTGAAATTGTTTTATTTTCAATTTCACCATTAATAGTTGGCTAAGTTAATATTTATTTGGTAATGAAGTATAAGAAGCATTAAAAAGAATAGAAAATCTAACTATTAGTTAGATCATATATCTTATATCATTAGCAAAACACAAATGAACAAAAAAATTTGATAAAAAAACTTCAATGTCATTATCTATTTGTTCTTAAGTTCCTTATTTTTCAGGGACAAAATATACCAAGAAATGAACTTTTCTCTCAGCTCTTAATGTTGTGATTGGAGCACTTAAAATAGTTCTTCTCTTTAATGAAGTACTTAGGTAACTAATTAAACAAACCAACAGCTGTCAACTGTTCTTTAATTTAACTAGCTATGCTATTAGAAACTAACATGTAAAAAAAGGAAGAAATTCACTAGTTTTAGCGAGAAACATATCATTTATAAAAGTCCTTAATTAAGCATTAATAGTGTCCTGCATTAACTTTCAGAAAGAAAATGTAAGTTCTACAAATAAAACAAGAAATATGAAAGCTTGTTTTTTGTTTCTAAAATCTGGAGAAAAGAAAAAAAAAAGGGTGCCAAACACCCTATATTATTAGTTTTCCTTTTTGCTCTAGTTTTAATGATTTTCAATGAAATCGGTGGCATTTTGAGGCTACTTTTGTCAGAAAAAAATGTAAAAGAATTCGGAGAGATAATTTTTCAGCGCACCTCAAAAAAGCATCACCAGTTAGCTAGAGCCTAAATGCTTGAGGAAGAAGCTCTCTAGATATTATATTGAGAAATTGGAATTTTTCAAGTGAGAGAGATCATCACATATAACAACCAGTCTTAGTGGTTACCAGAAATCAGATCATGTCAGAACCAAAAATTTGTATTACACCTCTTGAATTAATCAGAATCTATTCAGAGTTCAATAGGATATATGTATTTTATAGACGAGATCCTGAAATGTTGCAGAATTATTGCAAAACAGTGCATAAAACTGGAAACTTAAAAAAAACAGCCCCTGAACTGTACCAGAACTTGTTGTTCTGGTATCAATTGGAGCAAAAACTTTTTACAATGCACGAAATTTTGTTTATGTCGTTAAAAAAAATTGACTATTAGAAGGAAACTACCCAATAATCAATGAAATATACAAATCCTAAGCACCATCAGAACCTAATAATCTCATAAACTGCAACCAATAATTTGGAGCCTTTTTTTAGTTATATAAATCAGTGTTCTAAATAGCGCGCTATAGCGGCGCTATAGCGCCGCTATAGCGTTTTTGGACCCCAAACGCTACGCTATGACATCAAAATGCGCTATTTGCGCTACGGCCGCTATAGAGACCGCTACAGCGCTATAGCGGTCTGCTATTCGCGCTATTTGCGCTATACAATATGAGTTTTTTTTTTTAAAGCAATTTATATGGGTTTTAAATAAAGATAAAAAAAATCTCGAACCGAAATTGAATTTGTTGCTACTTGCTACAGATAAATCAATTTGAAATTGGGAATAGAAATTGAAATTTGAATAGAAAAAAAGTCCAAATCGAAAATAAAATTTGAATAGAAAAAAAAAAATTATGTCATGAATCATGATGCTTAAGATATTTTTAATAGGAAAATCGATAGTTTATGATATTACTATGGATATTTTGAACCGCAATTTGAACTTTGTACTGGTTCAATATGAATATTATAATTTCTTAATTACTTTGGTGTTATTTATTGTTCTATGAGACTTTAGATAATGTTGATATTTAGTACAAATATTGAATATACGAAATGTAAAAAAAAAAAACGCTATTTGGAATAGCTTCCGCTATAGCGACGCTATTCGCTATAGCTTTTTTTTTAGCCTTCCCGCTACGACGCTATAAACGCTATTTAGAACCTTGATATAAATTATATAGAGAGAAAGAGGGTACCGGCTGTGGAGGAGGTAAGTGAAGGCGAGGTCGGAGGCGTCAATGGTGCAGAAACGGAGGTTGGGATCTGTGGTAGAGACTTGATAAACTAAGGAACGGAGGTTGGGATCTGTTCTGGTATCAGTTGGAACGGTACCGCTGGTCGGAAGCTTCGTGGAAACCGTAGAGAACTCGGAGTAGAGAGTTCTCTGGTAGAGGAGGGCAGGTCCGGATCGAAGGAGAGAGGAGGAGATGGGTCTGAAGCTTCGTGGAAACGGTTTTGGAGGTGGAGATAGAGAGCGATCGATATCTGTGAGAGCTCAGAGATTTGGAGAATTTTTGGAGAAGTGATGGGGGAAAGGGGAGAAGTGTTGCTGGAGGAAAGGACCGAAATTTTTAGAGAAAGTTAATTTGTGGCACTGCAAAGTGGGACTCAATTGTCATACATACTGTAGATTGTACTGTAGATGAACAGTACAGATTCTGTTAAAGATTAGATACATAGATAGATGTCGCTTTCTAAACCATCAACATAGTGAATTTTCCTGGTATTGGTAATATGTCGCCTTTCTCAGGAACTGTGCAAAGAGCTGCATGTATTGACTGAAAACTGTGCTGGTATCAGAGAACAGAGATTATATTTAAAGATATTTTGTATTATTTTGGGAGGTTGGTAGCCAGGGGTGTAATTACATAGTAAGGAAAAATTTTGCAATTTGACCTTTAAAATTTGAATTTTTACAAAAAATATTACTATTACTCTCCTTTATAAAATAAAATTACATGACACTTATTCGTCTAGTCTCCTCAATCTCAATTTCCTAGTTTTGCCCATGTTAGTAGCAAGCTTTGTAAAATGTGTCAATGAAAATTGGATTTGGATTTGGTTAATTTTTTGGAGTAGGGGTTTATAATGTTTTGAGGGTGAGAATTTAATGGGAATAATAAATTATGGTAATTGAGTTACATTTAACTTGAATCAAATTAACTTGTCACTAAATTCATTTACATTTAAATTCATTGATTATATTGAATTATATTAGACAGATAAATTGGATCATAATCAAACGATATCTCAAATAACAGATTTTGTGAATCATACTAATCAATTAAATTTTTAGATGGATCAGACAGTCAAAACTTCAAATATGGAGCTTTCAAAGTGTCAAGTTTCAAATTGGAACTAACAGATACAATTCAGATACTTAATCAAACTAATTTCACATATATCATAGATCAATTTAATTTAGGACAATCTTGAAATAGATTTCAGACATATCAAAATTAAAATGAAAATAGATAACGAACGATACTTGGACCTAAACACAGTCCGAGAAACGAATGCTCTGATACCATCTGTCACGCCCCGACGGTCGGGCCGGGCACGCGACACGACAGAACGACATCCTCGCATCCATTTGCCGTCCTGTTATTCTACATCGCAACAGAAACAAAACAAAAACAATACGGAGTCAGCTACAAAGCCGAGTAACCAGTTATTTAACAACACAGCTTCTCTATAATTGGCTTAATAACAGTAAACAACAATTTCAATAGGATTGGATTAATCCACACAATTAAATATCAAATTATGTATGCATATTTAACCGGCAATATCAATTGGGTCTAGGTTTTCAATAACAATTGGAATCCCCGAAACAGGCGATTTCCAGTATTTCAATTCATTAAAAACAATTTCAATCTCTAGACCCCATATTCCCGTTAAATATACCATCATTATCCGATTACCCAAATCAGTACCCAATCAACTATACAAATAAAAAACACAGATTATAGAGAAGTTTGATTACCTGATAGCGATCAATTAAAAAATCCAATCGAGTTGCAATGACTGTTCAGAATCAATACGACGTAGTCGGAGTTCTAATCGGATATGCAATTAAATGATATCGATATCAAAATTCTTTTTCAAAATATTTATTTTTTCTTTTTCTTTTCTCTCTTTTTCTTCGGTTTTACACTTTGATTTTCAGTCATTATTTTTTTTATTCTAATCAATTAAAGAGAGACAATGACTCTTTATAAAGAGAAATTTCAACGGTGGTAATTCAAGATGTCAAAACATACATAGGCCGCGTGACCTTAGTGCCACGTTGGCATCTTATTATTTTTTGTAAGTTTTGCAATTTTATAATTAAAACCTTTCAATTTATAATATTATAATCAAGTCCAAAATAATGAAAAAATATATATTACTGGGTGTTACAGGTGTAATATATCAAATAAACATATTACAAAAACCCGTATCGAAGCCTAATTATTACCGTGACGAAAACAATAAGTAAATATCCTCAACATTCTCAATGAGCTAAAATTTGATTTGGTGTATATTCGAAATACACGGAACAGTATTATTATTGCTTTGAGATTCATGCAGTGATTTGAACGGTATGGATTTCTCCAAATCAGCTTAAAATTTGAGATATCTCAGGAATGCTAATGTCTTACGGTTGTGCCAATTTGCTTGGTAGATGTATGTTTGTGGTACGGGCTTGGGCTTTATAGACTTATAAAAAATAATTGGTGGATATATCATTGTGATATGGGCCGGGTCATTATTAGATAGTACAATTAAGTGATTGGATTTTTATCTCGTATTAATATATTCCACAATATATTCCAGGAATAATTTATCTTTATAGATAGTAAAATTAATTTAAGTATATATTATTAAGGGGTGAAACAGAGCAGATACGGAGCGGATAGTGGTAAAACCATATTCATATCACTTTTTTCTTTTCTGGATACGGATACGGAGCAGATATCAGACGGATTCGAATACAAATACAAATCAGATCGGACATTTATTAAAATATACTAAAGTTTATAATATTTATCTAATTAAAATAGTGAATAACATAATTTTTCATAATATATATTAAAAATATGAGGAGGGTTCAAATGCACCATAATTTTTGTGCTCCAATATGCTCCACATCCTTTATCTCTATTTTCAAAGTCTGAACAGTCGATCCGAACCGTTTAACATGATCTTCATAATAAAATATGTTTGGAGACCAAATTTTATATTTTTTAGAATTTTTTTACTATTTTTTTAGATAGGTACAATATCACTTTATTGGATGGTCCAGAATCTCCTTAAAAAAGTGATTTTGTACCTATCTAAAAAAATAGTAAACAAATTCTAAAAAATATAAAATTTGGTATCCAATCATATTTTATTATGAAGATCATGTTGAGCGGTTCAGATTGACTATTCTGACTTTGAAAATGAAGATAAAGAATGTAAAGCATATTGGAGCACAAAAATAATGGTGCATTTGAATCCTCCTCTAAAAATATATAGTATATATCTACTATTCAGATACAGATAATTGAAACATAAAATCATATCAGTATTTATATCCACACGGATATTTAGATATTGGATCCACATCTAATTTTTCGAATATGGATCGAATAAGAATCGGATATTATCCATACCGTTTTCACCCTTAGCATATATAGATGGACGAGCAGTTTCTCTTACGTACTTTACCCATTTTTTTCACCTTGTATTATGTACTTTTGTATTTAAATAACGGATTATAATGGTAATCAAACGGCTACACCGGATTCCTAAACCGGCGGGCGTGGGTGCGATATCGAAGCTGTCCGTGTAAATATCAAACACCGGTCGGAGCTCATGCAACCCCGGCCCCGTCCCTTCGACTTCTGACTTCTGATATCTCCTCTCTGCTGCTGTGTCATTGCAAAACCCCAGAAAATCCAACACCTTGCATTTTGGTAAATGCTTTCTTTTTTTGGCATGTATGTCAAGATAGTAGTTAATTATTATCTATGATTATAGAAGTTTCTCTCGTAGCAAATGCTATTTAATGTTTTAGGATTTAACAGTAATTAGAATAAATGGGAGACAAAATAGAGACTAGTTAATGGGTGGTTTTAAAGAGAATATTTTTCATTTTTTTAGAGAAGTTAATGAGTGGTTTTAATATAATTAAAGTGACAAGTAGAAGAAATTAGTTATAAATATCCATGTAATGAACATGTTGAATGAAATTAATTGAGTCTTTCTCTTCTCTCTAATCTCTCTCTCCCCTTCTCACTATACTCTTCTATCCATTTTATATTAAAATACCAAAAGATTCCAAAATTCACTAGATTCTCCAATTGCCCTCAAAATGACATGGCCTATTCATTTGGGTCATGACATGCCCTCAATGCCTGTTTGATTTGGGTGTTCCTCAGGAGCTCTGGTACATTAGATTTTCTGTTCAAGATAAATTGCTCGAAGGGATATTAATATTGTAGTATGCAAATAATAAAAGAAAAAGTTGCAAGAAGAAAAAAAAAAAATAATTTGTAGAGTGGTTGAACTCATAGGCCTACATTTTGGTACATAATGGGTGGTTTGCTAGAGAAGTAAATTAAAAAATTTCTTAGTTTTCCGGAGATGACCTTGAAGCTTATTCAACTTTAGGTTTCCACAATGAAACAGCATAGAATATGTTACCCTTCCAACCCCAAAGGAACCAATTACAATCTTCTTCAATAAAGAATGCCTCGTTATAACCATTTTTAACCATTACACGACATTCTTTCACTATACGTGGATATACCGGAAGCTGTTCAAAGCCGGCCTGTAAATTTCGCATGTGCCACTGCTTGTATGACTCCAGTTTTACGATCAAATCTGATCCTTCACATGCTATCAGATTAATTATAGAAGGACCCAACATTTCTCTTTCCAGTAGTTGCCTATGCTTGTAGTCTCGTGGAAGTAACGTGTCAAGCATATCGAAATACCTGGAGAACTGCACCAAAACATTTCTAAATCGTGTGATGTAGAAGGAACTGAAGGATAAGTTGAGTATTCCTTGAACAAAAACCTTTGGTTTGATCTCTTGAATCAGACTGAGAAGTTTATTACTAGGATTATTCCTGCCTAATAAAGGTTCGTCCCTCACTCTACCTAAGCTAAACATACTATTAACTATAAGCACTTCATCATCATTGATACTAAGATTGTCAATACAAATGGAGTCCCACTGTGAGGCGATCCCTTGATACTCAAAAGGAACTCCAAAACTTCGAGCATAATCTTCCAACCTCCTTCCTGTCTCGTTGATTCTTTCTGCAGGGTGAAAGCCCGGCTGAGGCAAATCTACCCCTGTAATTCGGAGTTTCGGGGGTCCATCTTTTCTTTTTGCAAGTGATTGAATTAGA
Source organism: Carex parvula (assembly GCA_025461045.1). Taxonomy (NCBI): domain Eukaryota; kingdom Viridiplantae; phylum Streptophyta; class Magnoliopsida; order Poales; family Cyperaceae; genus Carex; species Carex parvula. Next base: position 31,235 of record JAJGRW010001784.1, on the reverse strand, counting down.
GACGGCCATTGGAATCCATGAGTAATGCCAAAATCAACTACATGGATTTTTGATGCATTGCCTATGGCACTGAGAATACTCTCATTAGCAAAATGATATGAAAACCTCATGACAGGGGATACCCTCGACAACATATAATGGGCCTTCAGATAGTCAATGGTGCGTACCTGCCTTGTGACATATTGACGATAGGCCTCACTTCCTGTACCAGCCAAGCGTGCCTCTAGTCCATCAACAAGAATACATGCAAGCCTTTGGATCCCATCTCCAATAGGATATGCTTCCTTCCTTATTTGTTGTATAAGTTCACAAGCAATTTTGTAATCATTCATAGATATCGCCTCTGCACAAGATATAAGACTTGCTCTGAGATTGATATGGTCGTATTGGTTTTGATACTCACTACATGAGTTTGCTTCGAGCTCCTTGATTTCTCTTAGGCTGGATTTTTCTTCTCTTGGACATTTTTTCCTGTGGTATAGTACTACTTCATCAACCATCTCATCTCTAATTGTTTCCTCACAGGAGACCATGGGTGTTTTGCAATTTCGCCCCTCCAAAAGGTCCAAGTCTGCATCATTTGTATTCTTTTTACCCTTAGACTTATTTAGAAAATCACTTTCTTTCTCCTCCCCTGATTTGATTTCTAGTGAGTTGCTCTCACATTTCTTTGTTGGATTAATTGAAAGATTACTCACTTGCAAATTAATTGACAATCTATTGTGATTTGGAAGGAACTTCAATCCTTCTTCTACACCTCTCTGAAATTCAGTAGCCAGCAACTTCTCTATACACGGGTGTTGTTCCAAACTCTCACTAAAGGTCGGACCTACTTGATCTTTTAAATCAGAAGTTGTAAAATCATGATTTACCGTTGATTGTTTTGATACCAATTGATTATCTTGTGGAGGTGGATACTTCTCCCCAAGGATATCATAAAAGGGTTTCTCCATGTCCCTGAGAGCTGCCTCTTGATAACCATTAATCTTTTCATCTATTTCTTCCTCCAATAAATACTGACTTATGTAGTCTAGTGTTGGGTCTAAAATTATCTCAGATTTCTCTTGTTGGTTCAGAAAAAGGTTGTTGTATGGGTCTTTGTCGGGGATAATTTGTGAGAAGTTTGTGTGATTACAATTATCAATGGAACCGTGCAATTCGTTAGACTTCAAAAACCATGAGTTGTTCTCTTTCGGCAAAGCCATGTTGCTTGCAGCTTCCAAAATTTGATTGACAGAATATTGGATCTAGAAATTTCATAAATGAACTAATTAGTGAAGTGAAACTGTTGAATAATATTATTCAGTGAAATTGTTTTATTTTCAATTTCACCATTAATAGTTGGCTAAGTTAATATTTGTTTGGTAATGAAGTATAAGAAGCATTAAAAAGAATAGAAATACTCTAACTATTAGTTAGATCATATATCTTATATCGTTAGCAAAACACAAATGAACAAAAAATTTGATAAAAAAACTTCAATGTCATTATCTATTTGTTTAAGTTCCTTATTTTTCAGGGACAAAATATACCAAGAAATGAACTTTTCTCTCAGCTCTTAATGTTGTGATTGGAGCACTTAAAATAGTTCTTCTCTTTAATGAAGTACTTAGGTAACTAAGTAAACAAACCAACAGCTGTCAACTGTTCTTTAATTTAACTAGCTATGCTATTAGAAACTAACATGTAAAAAAAGGAAGAAATTCACTAGTTTTTGCAAGAAACATATCATTTATAAAAGTCCTTAATTAAGCATTAATAGTGTCCTGCATTAACTTTCAGAAAGAAAATGTAAGTTCTACAAATAAAACAAGAAATATGAAAGTTTGTTTTTTGTTTCTAAAATCTGGAGAAAAGAAAAAAAAAAAGGGTGCCAAACACCCTATATTATTAGTTTTCCTTTTTGCTCTAGTTTTAATGATTTTCAATGAAATCGGTGGCATTTTGAGGCCACTTTTGTCAGAAAAAAATGTAAAAGAATTTGGAGAGATAATTTGTCAGCGTACCTCGAAAAAGCATCACCAGTTAGATAGAGCCTAAATGCTTGAGGAAGAAGCTGTCTAGATATTATATTGAGAAATTGGAATTTTTCAAGCGAGAGAGATCATCACATATAACAACCAGTCTTTATGGTAATGTCGCTTTCTAGACCATCAACATAGTTAATTTTCTTCCTGGTATTGGTGATATGTCGCCTTTCTCAGGAACTGTGCAAAGAGCTGCATATATTGACTGAAAACAGTGCTGGTACCAGAGAACAGGGACTATATTTAAAGAGATTTTGTATTATTTTGGGGAGGTTGGTAGGCTGGTAGCAAGCTTTGTAAAATGTGTCAATGAAAATTGGATTTGGATTTGGTTAATTTTTTGGAGTAGGGGTTTATAATGTTTTGAGGGTGAGAATTTAATGGGAATAATAAATTATGGTAATTGAGATGTTATAAACATGATCCCTGAGGTGATGGAGTTAAAAAAAAAATACAAGCTTCCATTAATAAGAAATTGGCGGTACTGGTACCGTTTACGCAATATTTACCTTCCACTTTTGTCCAGTTGTGGGGTGGGTTGTTGGTCTCAGGCATCATCATTTTGTTATGAAATTTACAAATTAAATAATAAAAAATAGAGAACAAAAGATATAATATGAAATAAGTCTTCATTAAAACAATTGACTGGGATGTGGTGGAAGTTTGGGATCGCCAACCAATTTTGACCAAAGAGTGCCCACTAAATATCCACATTTAAATATTGTATAATTTTTGTTCAATTGGAAAAAAATGACCATTTAACTTCAACAAATTAGTCCCTTCAAACTACCACGGTGTAGTTGATAGTCAATGCTAATCGCTAAAGATTGAAAGAGACAGTTTGGGTACAGATATTGACAGAACTACTTTGACTTCACACATCGTAACATATGAAAAGAATATATGACTGATGCACTGTGTGGAGCTAAAATAGCTTTGTCAATATATTTACCCAACAGTTTGCTGATACCATTTGGACAATTTGATGGTCACAGGCAGAACTTATTTTTTTTTATCAATTTCTGCTTGTATCAAGATATAATTACAATTTAGCCCAATACTTTACATAATTTGCGAATAGCCCTCAGCTTTTACCTTATCAATTTCTGCTTGTATCAAGAAATAATTATAATTTAGCCCAATACTTTACATAATTTACGAATAGCCCTCAGCTTTTGCCTTATCAATTTTGCCCAGTTTGCACAAGAGGGCAGGATGGGATGGTTTCATATATCCTATTTCATTTTTTATGTTAAAACCAAATAATAACAGAGACCCTTAAAAAATTCTATAGTACTGTCAATGATGTCAGTTGATATAGACATTTAACAAATACCAGGAAATATTCACTATATTGACGGTCTAGAGAGCTTCTTCCTCAAGATGTCAAACATCCAGGTTCTAGCTAACTGGTGATGCTCTTTTGAGGTATGCTGGAAAATTATCTCTCCGAATTTCTTTTACATTTTTTTCTGGCAAAAAGGAAAACTAATAATATACTAATATAGGGCACGTGTGGCACCCTTTTTCTTTTTTCTTTTCTCTGGCTTTTAGAAACAAAAAACAAGTTTTCGTTTTTCTTGATTCATTTATAGAACTTTCATTTTCTTTTCTGAAAGTTAATGTGGGACACTATAAGGATACTGTTGCTTGCTAAAACTGATGATTTTTTTTTTTAAGTTTCTAATAACATAGCTAGTTCAATTAAAGAACAGTTGACTTACTTGAGTACTTCATTAAAGAGAAGAGTTATTTTAATTTTTCAGTGCTCCAATCACTACATTAAGAGCTGAGAGAAAATTTAGTTTCTGTATACCAATTTTGTCCCTATGTAAAGCTCTTATTTATTTGCAAAGTTCTCGAGCTTAATTAATGCATTGTTAGTAAATAAGGAACTTAAGAACAAATATAATTGAACTGGCATTGATGCTTCTTATACTTCTACTAAATTAATCATAACTAGCCAACTATTAATGGTGAACTTGAAAATATTTTTTTTTCACTAAATAAAGTTATTTCAACTGTTTCACTTCACTAATTGGATTCATTCATGAAATTTCTAGATCAAATTTTGGAAGCTGCAAGCAACATATATGGCTTTGCCGAAAAGGAACATCTCAAGGTTTTTCAAGTCAAACGAATTGCACGGTTCCATTGATAATTGTAATCACACAAACTTCTCACAAATTATCCCCGAAAAAGACCCATACGACAATCTTTCTCTGAACCAACATGAGAAGTCTGAGATACTTTTAGATCCAATACTAGACTACATAAGCCGGTATTTGTTGGAGGAAGATACAGATGAAAAGATTAATTGTTATCAAGAGGCAGCTCTCAGGGACATGGAGAAACCTTTTTATGATATCCTTGGGGAAAAGTATCAACCTTTACCAGATAATCAATTGGTACCAAAACAATCAAAGGTAAATTCTGATTTCACAACTTCCGTTTTAAAAGATCAAGTGGGTCCAACCTTTAGTGAGAGTTTGGAACAACACCCATGTATAGAGAACTTGCTGGCTACTGAATTTCAGAGAGGTATAGAAGAAGGATTGAAGTTCCTTCCGAATCACAATAGATCGTCGATTAATTTGCATGTGAGCAATCTTTCACTTAATCCAACAAAGAAATGTGATAGCAACTCACTCGAGTTCAGATTGGGCAAAGAGAAAGGAAGTAATTTGCTAAGTATATCAAAGGGTAAAAAGAGTACAAATGATGCAGACTTGGCCCTTTTGGAGGGGCGAAATTGCAAAATACCCATGGTTTCTAATGAGGAAACAATTAGAGATGAGATGTTTGATAAAGTACTACTATACAATGGGAAAAAATGTCCAAAACAAGAAATATCCAGCCTAAGAGAAATCAAGGAGCTCGAAGCAAAATTATATAGTGAGAATCAAAACCAAGACGACCATATCAGTCTCACAACATGCCTCATCTCTTGTGCAGAGGCCATATCTATGAATGATAACAAGATTGCCAGTGAACTTATAAAACAAATAAGGAAGGAAGCATCTCCAATAGGAGATGGGATCCAAAGGCTTGCATGTATTCTTGTTGATGGACTAGAGGCACGGTTGGCTGGTACAGGAAGTGCAACCTACCGTCAATATGTTACACGGCAAATACGCACCAACGACTATCTGAAGGCCTATTATATGTGCTCGAGGGTATCCCCCGGTTTGAGAATTTCATATCATTTTGCTAATGAGAGTATTCTCAGTGCCATAGGCAATGCATCAAAAATCCATATAGTTGATTTTGGTATTACTTTTGGATTCCAATGGCCGTCTCTAATCCAATCACTTGCAAAAAGAGAAGGTGGGCCCCCGAAACTCCGAATTACTGGGATAGATTTGCCTCGGCCGGGCTTTCACCCTGCAGAAAGAATCAACGAGACAGGAAGGAGATTGGAAGATTATGCTCGAAGTTTTGGAGTTCCTTTTGAGTATCAAGGGATAGTCCCACAGTGGGACTCCATTTGTATGGATGATCTTAGTATAAATGATGATGAAGTGCTTATAGTTAATACTATGTATACCTTAGGTAGAGTAAGGGATGAACCTTTCTTAGACAGGAATAATCCTAGGAATAAACTCCTCGATCTGATTCAAGAGACCAAACCGAAGGTTTTCGTTCAAGGAATACTCAACTTATCCTTCAGTCCCTTCTACATCATACGGTTTAGAAAGGTTTTGTTGCAGTTCTCCAGGTATTTCGACATGTTTGACACGTTGCTCCCGCGAGACCACAAGCATAGGCAACTAATGGAAAGAGAAATGTTGGGTCCTTCTATAATTAATCTGATAGCATGTGAAGGATCAGATTTGGCCGGAAGACTAGAGAACTACAAGAAGTGGCACATGTGGAATTTATAGACCGGCTTTGAACAGTTTCCAGTAGATCCACGTGTAGTGAAAGAATGCCGTGAAATAGTTAGAAATGGTTATAACAAGGCATTTTTTATTGAAGAAGATTGCAATTGGTTCCTTTGGGGTTGGAAGGGTAACATATTCTATGCTATTTCATTGTGGAAACCTAAAGTACAATAAGCTTCGAGGTCATCTTCTAGTTCACAGACACTTCAAAATTTTCAATTTACTTCTCTAGCAATTATTAGCAAAGCACTCGTTCATGTACCAAAATGTAGACTATTACAAATTATGTTTTTATTTTTCTTCTTTCAACTTTTCCTTTTATTAATTGCAGACTAGGATTTTAACAACCTTTAGAGCAATTGACATTTGAAAAGAAAAGCTAATGTACCAGAGCCCTTGAGATCACCCAAACCAAACAGGCGCCGAGAGCATGTCATGGCCCAAATGAGTAGGTCATGACAACTTGAGGGCAACTGGAGAATTTTTAGTGAATTGTGGACTTTTAGACATTTTAATATAAAATGGATAGAAGAGTGTATAGGGAGAAGAGAAGAGAGACAGTAGAGGAAGAGAAGGGAAGGTAGAGATAGAATAGAGAAAAATACTCAATTCATATCATTCAACATGTTGATTACAGGAATTACATAGATATTTATAGCTAATTTCTTCCAATTGTCACTCTAATCCGGACTACTAATATCACACATATTTTTTTGGGATCCAATCCTCTATCTGTCAAGAGGAAATCTGAGCCGTTCATTATATAAATCTCAGCCACTCATCAAAACAGATCTCAATCTCAGCCTTTAATTAAAATAGTTTGATTTTATACATCTGTTTCATGTTGTCAAACGTGTAGAAATCTAAATTTAGTGATTTATATTCATGCTACATATAGTGACACACAGAAAGTGATACACTGAATCTTCTTTTCTCTGTAAAAAGTCCCACGCGTTTTCTCTTCCCCACGCGTTTTCTCCTGGATCCATATCCTGGACGGTACCGTAAAAGGTTCCCTTTTACAATTAGCTATTTACGGTTTGAGATTAACTCTCAGCCGGTTTGGGATTCGGGCTGACTGAGGGGCAGTATTATTGGGCTTTGAGATTAGTGCAAAGGTAAAAATAACAGTCCAGATTAAGTAATTGTAAGAGATTCCCTATTACAGTACTGCACTGGATATGAATTCTTTTCTCCTTCCCTACGCGTCCCTCTCCTTTCTTTTCTTTTTTTTGAAAGAATTCAGCAGTAGAGGCTGCTGGATTGCAGCGTCCCTCTCATTTCTTCGATCTCTCCTCTGAACAAAATATCGGTTCTTCGATCTCTCCCCTGAAAAGAAGTTCCTCTCCGCCGCGCAAATTCAAATTGAAAAGAAGAAAGATTCCGCTCAAATTCAAATTGGGAGGACATCGGTTCTTCGATCTCTCAATGAATTTGACAGGTAATTGTCCCGCCATTGCAATTTCAAATTCAACTGACTCTTTTATCTATATATATCATTCAAATTCGTTAATCTCAAATTGCAGACCTGATTTTACCCTTTCCTCAACTTGTATTCTGAAATCTCAAATTACACACATACCTGATTTTACCACTGTACCGGTAAGTGAATTTGTATTCTGAAATCAGAGAGAGAGAGATGCATAGAGAGAGAGATAAAGAGAGGAAGAAGAAGATAGTTTGTAAATGAATTTGTTAGTTTTAGGGTTTGTGTTTAGGGTACATATCTGTGTTTAGGGTTTGCTTCAGCTGGTCACAAATGAGAATTTATTTTTACCTCTACAACTAGAATTATAAACAAGAACAAAAAGCATAAACAATGCTTTACTTTTCAGTACGCTGCTGTTGTAGCAGCATTTTTTTTTATAATATATGTTCATCTCAAAAATGAGTAAATGTTCATTGCTTTGATGTGAAACATGAATTTTATCTTATCCTATTTTTGTTTAATAGGCAACAACCCCAGGTGTAGAAGAAAAACTTGGAAAGTCAGCACCAGCTCATGTAGTTGCCGGTACAATCGCTCCTTATTTGTCAACAGGTACACTTGCATTCACTTAAGAAAGTAATTAAATTATGGAAATAATGCCCACTGAGATTGTAACAATTAAGGTAATTTACATGTTTGAGATTGGACTACTTTTGATTTCATCAGTACTTTGCAGGTTTAACTTCAATAAGAGTTGTTTGGTCATTCAATGGTCTGGAGATAACCCTAACAGCCTTGCTGGTACAGATATATTGCTTTCATTTTTTTTGTTTACCTATCATGGTACCCTCTACTATTTTCTTTATCTTGGTTTCTTCATTTGTTTTAATCCTTGCATTACGATACTTGCATTGACAACTCAAACTGTACAGGTTTAACTCTTAACACTCCTGGTGATCTAGCAATTAGTCTTGGTACCAGTGATACTGTAAGTTAGATTCATCTTCATTTTGTTACTCTTGGAACTTTACATTTATAATACACCCTCCAAATATTTTATTAGTTGTGCATACCATTAGTATTGTTCAACATCAAACCTAGATAAGAAATATCATGTGCTACAATTCTTAAAAGTTGTTCAAGAGGATACATGAGTCAAAACATTCTGTGTTTTGGTGCTGTATTTATGATACGAGGTATTTTTTGCTTATTTATGATAGGAGGCTAAACCCAGTCTAGAAGGACTGTTTTCCCTAACCTGGTCGACCCGAACTATTACATGGTTATGCTTGTTTACAAAAATGGCTCTCTGACTCGAGAAGGCACTGATATATATTATTCTCATTCCGTCTATTTCTTTGCAAATTTGTTTTCTCAAAAAATCTGCCAATTTCGCTAACTAATGTTTCTCACCAATGTTTTCAGATTTGCGAAACAAGTATATCTTGCTTGATTAAGTACTTGTATTAAGTGTATAATGTTGCACACCACATCATGTTCCTGTGCTATAGCTTTTGCCCTTCACTATTTGATCTTTATTTCTAATTTTCTTCATATAAGGGTATGGTTCAAGCATGTAGCAGTGTTCCTGGGGTCTTTATAAGCACAACAGAATTTTTTATAGGATTTTTGGTGTATTTTAAGTATTATATTTTGAGCTTTGAATTTACTGTTGTTCCAGTTTAGGTTATTCTGACAGCCAAACTTCACAAATTATTTCTGAGCAACCTACTAACCTAAAATTTTTGTTCTTTATATTTGTCCTAAATGCTAAAAAAAGTTTCAGAAATTTTGGGGCTTAGGTGCTATTTTTAACATGAAGTTCAGTAAAGGTGCTATTTTTAACATGACTATTTTTGACAGTTTTTAAGTTTTTGAAAAGACGTACTCTTAAAAAAAAAATTAAAATTATTTTGCGAAGCCAAAAATGGAAAAATTTATATAGAAATGTTCAGGAGAGTGCGTTTTATCTGCCTGTGAAGTGGCATGGTCAGAATCTAAGTAATGGTTTGGCATGATTGCATTTGGTCAGAATCTAAGTTTATAGCTATTTTTGCAATTTTAATTCATTTTTCACTGTTTTTAGGTCTTTTCTTGTACCAGCAAGCATGCTATTGCTTCTCTTTTGTCAATTGGTTCTTATATTGTGCTATGGCCACAAGTGACACTCTCTTTTTTCTTTATATTATTTATATTTGTTTGATGCCTTTCTTGAAAAGTGCATCTTAGCTTTCAGGGAAATGAAAAAAGATTTGAAGTCAATTTTGAAAATACGGGGCTGCTTGCATCTTGTTTTGGCAATGCATTATTATTATTCCTCTAATTAGTTGATTGGTCAAGATGTGTAATCAGATGCTAATTTACTAGCTGAGCATATTATCAGCTTGGATTGATGAGTTCTCACATATATATAGTTTTCTTTGTTGTTTATTTTTATGTAGTCGATCACATCAACATTATTATTGGATAATCTTTTTAACCTTACAAATTTCCCAAATTTTATTTATTGATCTAAGCTTATTGTTGACCTTCGGTTTTTTTTTCTAACTCAATATTTTCCAATTGATGCTTTACTGGTAGTATATATCCCAAAATAATTTTTTTGCTAAAGGAAATATGTATTGAAATGGTTGTAACTAAATTAAATTTTATTGTTTTATTCTTTGTTTTCATCCCTTCTAAAGGAAACATAATCTAGAAATGAGCATGGGCATAATTTATGTAATGATTAATGTAGAAGAAATATCAGCTTCTTTGCTTGGTTTAATATGCATTAAAGAAAATTTTAAAGTTTATTTGTAAGAAAAAAAAGTTGCATAAATGCTGTTTTGTCATTTAACTTTTGTCAGATATCCATTGGTTTTCCAGACGATGGTGCTTGGAAGCGGTTTCACAAGTAACTTCAACCTGTGGTATTTTTTTATTCTCTTTTCACTTATCTTTAGTTCTTCTGAATTGCTTAGCTATTTGGAATGCTTATAAATGATAAAAATATCAAGCTTGCTGTCTTAGTTGGAAAGCATAAAGCAAGCTTGCTGTCTTAGTTGGAATGCTTATAAATGATAAAAATATCAAGCTTGCTTAGCTATTTGGAATGCTTATTTTCTGAAGTTTCAATTTATCAAGCTTGCTGTCTTAGTTGGGCTTTTGCTATACTAATTTCAGTACCAGGTGGTGGTAAATGTACCAGGGGCATTCCTATATCCTTGGATATTTACCTTGACCATCTCACATTTTTTATTATACTAGAATTATAAAAATCTGGTCCTGTACTGACCAAGTATTACATAAGTGAAGTCAAACTTTCATGGATATCCATTAGTGGTTCGATACGACTAAAAAGTTAATATGCATAGCACCGTAGCCTCAATACATAGATGCTTTTCTAACTCATACATATCTCTGTTTAGATGCTTTTCTAACTCAATTGCAAAATAAAGTAATATTGAGTTATATAAGTGATATTGAGTTATGTATAGCACGGTGCATATCTCTGATGGGGATTAGAAAAGCATCTATGCATATCTAAACAGAGATGCTTTTCTAACTCAATACCAGAGATATGTAGAAAAGCACGGTGCATACATATCTCTTATGCACCGTGCTTTTCTAACTCAATACCAGAGATATGTATGCACCGTGCTTTTCTAAACAGAGATATGTATGCTTTTCTAACTAACTAATAATATCACTTATATATCTAAACAGAGTTATGTATAGCACGGTACATATGCATAGATGCTTTTCTAACTAATTGCAAAAATAAAGTAATATTGAGTTATATAAGTGATATTGAGTAAGAAAATAAAGTACCAGCCACTGTAATTAACTCAATATGCATAGTGGCTGGTACATATGTTCCGAGAGCATCAGAGATATATAAGTACCACTGTACCAGCCACTATACCAGTACCACTGTACCAGCCACTGTATCAGTACCACTGTACCAGCCACTGTACCAGTACCAGCCATTGTACGAGCAATATATCATGATGTCCCCAAATACCCTTGTACCTTAATTCTAGATTACTTACATGTGTGAACACTTTAAAGCAAGAATAGCTAGGCCAAAATCTAAAAATTTGAATTATTTACAGTTTGAACCTAATTATAATTAGGCAATAACTTTAATTATCATCCATATCAGATTTTGCTGGGAGTGAAGACACATCGAAGGGCAAGACACTTGAAGAAGGCTGTCACATCAACATAAACCTTCTCACTTTCACAGAAGTTATAAGAAAGCTGAGGTACATATATAGTTATTATGAAATACCGATTGCTTCCTTGTTTGAATTCCTTTGCTTGTGAAATTGATAATTGAATTGCTTGATGGTCTGTAGTAGACACTAATCAGCATAAGACCGCGAAGGTCATCTATGTGTAATTAAAGCTAATCGGCATATATGTGTAATTATATGGAGGTTATAGTAGACACTGTACAACCACTTCCAAAAATGAGCAAGTGTCCTTATGTGCTTAAAGTTGGGGATTTTGATTTTACATAGGTCAATTATATAGAGCAAGTGTTGAAATAGGATTAATTAATCTACTGAGGGTCTACATGTCAATTATGTAATTATGTTCTCTATTTCTTATCTTTTAATATAGGTCATTATGTTCTCTATTTCTATTTCATATAGAGCAAGTGTCCTTATGTTCTCTACATTCCCTAGAATTGAACTTAGGTTTTAATATGACAAACGTGAACCCTAAACCCTAAACTCATTTACTTTATCAATAGTATTATTGGTGCTGTGTTAACTTACTTTTCAAAAGTATATGTTTTGGCTTCATGCAGCGCACAAGCCTAAATGATTCAGACTCACATAGGGCCGGTAAATATGCAAATGAGTCTGTATCCCTTGCAATAACGCACCATTTGAGTTAACTTACTTTGAGACCAGTATACCTCACAAGTCACAAGTGTAACAGTACCTTATCTTAACTAGAGTGTCACTTCTTTAATTTTGGCAATTAACCCTATTTAGAAATGAAAAAGGTGCTTTAACAAATTTCAGCAATCGTAACTGAAAAGGTTAGCTTTAACAAATTTTGCCAATTAACCCTATTTGTCTCTTTAATTTCTCGCTATATACAGTTGCAATACTGGCTTTGTTTCCATATACAGTTGCAATACTGGCTTAATTTTCTTTCTTTAAATACAACAAAGATGTAAAACCTTTTGTTTTTCATTACTTACAATGAGTAGCAGAGTTCAGGGGTATGTCTAGGTACAAGAATTTCTTCTTTGAATGCAATTTTTTAGGAGTCATTAAAGTATTTTGAACTACAAGGACTGTAAAATTGTAGGCTTTCTTTCCAGATATGGTTTCAACTCCAAAGAGATATTTCTCTTATTAATATTGTATCATTTAAGAGTACCTATTGTATATTTTTTTCAGATGAGGACATATATGTCTACTGATTGATTATATAATTCTTTATTGCATCCATTATTTTCAGGTCAAACATGTTTTTCTTTAGTTTCCTTCACTAGCAAAATCACTTGGATATGTAGAGCAAACATCATTCATCTGTGCAGGCAGCAATACGCGAAGGTACTTTTGTAGATGTTTTTTTGCAATTGATCAAAACAAAAATTTACTTCGGTCCTTTGTTGTTTCTATTGACTCCCTTTATTTCTTCTTCATATTTTGCCTTACAGACTAACTATTTATTTGCCAATTGCTTTTGAATTAGTCTGAACTTTAGCATCTGTTTAGATCAAACAAGAATTCTTAAATCAATGTTTTGCAAATTGAATTTGCTTTTTCAAGTTGTGGGGAAAGAGTTTTCCAAACTTATATAAAGAAGTAATCTGAAGTTGTTTTACTAAAACAACAGAACATCAGGTATTGAAATCAATAGTAAAAAAAAATCAAATTAAATAATAGATAAATGACAGTGACAACAATGGCCCTGTCAAGTTTGATTGGAATCAATTCAGATTCTGAATCTATCATGATAGTAGCTCATACTAAGGCATATAATGATTTTCGAATTTATTGACCCCTAAATTGTTACACTTTGTTTAATTTACCACCTAAACTATCAGACCTCTGAACATTCTTTTGATTCAGTTTAGCTTAAACCATTGTATTTTCCCATGATCCATCAATAAGCACGGCCATCTCATCCTTCTTTATTAGTTTTTTTTCCCTCGGCACCAGTAGTTGTTGCTCAGTAGGTTGGTGTTGCATTACTGTCATGTTGGTTGCCTGTCTCAACACTGCTTGCCAGTACATACTCATAAATTGCAAATGTTCTCGTTATAGGTCTGAATACTTAAACATAGTACATACTCATAAAGAAAAGGGAAAAGGGAAAAGCAAATTTTGACATGAGTAAAAAGTAAAGTATAAAAAACAGAAATGTAAATTTTGCAATAACAGTAACTATGTTTAAGTTTGTGTCTCTGCCTCAGTATGGTTCTCTTCCAAACCAACTTCTGACTTCATTTGTGACCTCCTGAGCCAATGTTCTTGGATCCTTTGACTTATCTCTGAAAATCCTTGTGCATCTTTTCCTCCAAATAACAAAGCATGTTGTAATTTGCAACCTAGCCACTCTTCTTGCCCCTTCCCTTAGTATGCACTGTCTGTACTTTCTTCTTGCAAATTCCCCATGCACAGTTAGGTCCTGATAATTTTGCACCAGATTATGTACCACCTCCCTTGTATATGCACAATGACTGTACATATGTTCCACTGATTCACTGCTCTTCTTGCAAAGTATACACCTGTTTGCTATGTTCCAACCTCATGAGATTGTCCACTGTGAGTATCTTGTTTTTCAACATAAGTCATGTGAAGATGGTTATCCTTGTAGGCAATTTATACTTCCAGATGATTCTGATATTTTGTAAAGTAACTGTGGTATATAATAATCTTCATAATAATGCATCATTCCAGACTTAAGATATCCGAATACAATTCTATGACGACATTTATTTCTGTTCAATAATGATTTTTAATTCTATTTTATGCAGTTGGATTATGAGACAACTTATAAAGTTCTTGTTTACGGGTCGGGTGTTTTGGCCGCTTTGTTGATAACTTCAGCTGTTACTTCAGCGATTGATTCTATTCCTCTGGTATGTTAAAAAATCCTAATAGACATTTCTTCAGCGATTGACTCATATAGTTTGTGTTAAAAAATTGTCAAAAATTGCAGAAGTCTGGAACTCAGTCAGTTTTAGGGTTTTATGATATCAGTTTTGGTGCCAGCATGTAGTGGCACTGCACTTTTCCTTTTTCTACTGGCTGAGATTTGACATATGCTTAAATATCCTCATAAATAGAAAATCAAGTATAATGGTGTTTGTCAGGATATATTTCTATCTGCGTGGGCAATTTGGGTTGCATATTTCCTCCACCTCTATTCGGTTCGGTTCGGTTGCATATTTCTATCTGAGATTCGGTTGCATATTTCTATCTGAGGTTTGGTTCGGTTGCATATTTCCTCCACCTATATTTCTATCTGAGATTCGGTCGGGTTGCATATTTCCTCCACCTCTATTCTTTTTGTCCAAACTATATAGCTCCTTCATTTTGGATGATTTTAGCTGATCCAATCTCTTTACTTCTGCTTCAACCTATTAATTTGTTTTCAGCATGTAAACAAATTTGAGAAAACTAAAAGAGTTGTACAAATTTAATCCAAAAAAAAACAGACAGACCGTACTATTTGATGTCCTGGATTCCATTTCTGCAAAAACTTTGAAAGATATGTTGATCCATAGTACAGACCAATCCGCGCTATGCATGGTACCGTAGCCTCATTCATTATTTTTTTGTATTATTCATGGCTGCATTCTCTAGCAAATCAAACCTGAACTTCAAAATTTTTAGACTCATGACTCATAGCGCGGTTTAGACCAAGGTTTAGACCAAAAATTTTTGTATTACTCTCATAGCGCGGTTTAGACCAAACTTCAGAATAATACAAATTTTTAGACCAAGGTTCATATATGAGTCATGAATAATACAAAACCTGAACTTCAAAATTTTTAGACTCAAAATATATGAGTCAAGCATATAGTTTGCGACATTTGAAACTCAAACCAAGGTTCAAAACCTGAACTTCAAAATTCTCCATATATCTATTTCTCCATATATCTATATCTATTCATATAATTCTCCATATCTCTAATTCAAGGGTCCTTTAAGTCAATTCATATGACATAGAAGATATCTATTTTCTCACAATTTTTTGAAATTTTTGTCTGCATATTGATCTCTGCCTTGTGTTTTACTGTTTAAGTGATGACCTTTTCATCAAAGAGTATATATACACTCAACAGATTTGTAAATAAACAAAAAGTGATGACCTTTTAAATACCTCTAAGAGTTTCTTTATGGCAGTCAAGCAATGGGTTTTTTAACGGTGGAAAAATTTGCTCAACTGGAGTGTCTAAATTACTTTTGGTGGGATATGAATGTCGTGCGCGTGCATTTCATGATGAAGACTCGTCGTAATAATAGACTTTACTTAGTCCTTCTAGATAATGACGTAAGAATTGCATTATTCTTTCAAATTGTCTTATTTAGTTATATATTACCTACATGCTGTTTTAACATATGGTTCTTTTAGAGAGCAAAAATGTTGGCCAAAGTTCCGGACGAGATGAAATAATATGTAGAAAACAGGGTTCGAGTTGGCCATTTGATTTGTCTAAAGGATTTCAAAGTTGAACCGGCATATCAAAAGTATATGACTTTTGCTAAATGTAAAATTGTGGAACGAGATTTTCAAATTGTTTTTGACAAAGATACCACTATCCTTCCTCTTTGTCAAAGCATATGTGATTTCCCTCTTTACCCCATGGTGTCATCCATTGAAACAATTTACGGGATCCAACACGGCAATCATCTCATAGGTAATTATTTTGTTCATATAGTTATTATTTAGGAGCTGTTAGTGTTTCCAAAATATCTTGCTTAATTTTAGTGGACACCTTACAATTTTTATTTCCTTCCTTTAGATGTAGTTGGTCGAGTCTGTTTTGGGCATAAAGTGGAATACCTTAATTCGGGTGGAGGACATCGTGTACCTGCCCTTGAGATTTATCTACTAGACATGACGTGAGTTAGAATTATAGTGTTACTTATGAAAGTTATATGATATAGATGATTTTCCACCAACTTTGTATTTCTATTCGTTACATTTGTTCAACTTCTTTAATTTTTCAGATGCAATGTGATTGCATTAGTTTTGATGGGCTTACCTTTGACCAACCATGTGAGGCTTGTTCGTGCATGTCATGATAAGTCCATCATATTTGTCACTCGGGTGAAAGTAATCCTTCATACACCACGTACGACATTCATATCTATCATCCTTTCATTTTTCAATATTCCTCTCTTAGTAACGTATAAAAGTATGTTAAATATGGATTTATTTGTAGTTAATTATCTGCAAGGCACAGATATTTCCAGTGTTACTTTTGATCCAATAATGCCGGAAGTCTTCGCCTTGAAACATAGGTAATTGTAAGTTTAAAAAACAATTAGAATGTTGTGATCTTTCATAAATCAATAATATTTCTGATTAAAGCTTTATTTAATTTGCACAGAATTGACCTACCTCTTTAATTATGCAAGGATGGAGTCAAATGATGTTTGGGGTTTAGGATATTGATATTATGGTTGTGTTTTATGTTGCCATTTTTGTAGTTTTGTTGGGTAGCTATTTTTCTCAAATGTTGCTTTGCTTTGTTATGAAAGACCAGCACCCAAACAATTAAGGTTCGATATATTTTGAAATTTTGTTGGGTAGCTCTTTTGTGAAATGTTGCTTTGTTGCTGTTTTGGATGTGTGAATGTATGAATTGTAGTGTACTGGAAGGCATTTATGCAAAATTTTATGTTATTTTATGTTAATTTCCTTTTCTGTTATTTTCTGTTAATTTTCTTTTATGTTAGTTTCTATTAATTTCCTTTCTGTTAGTTTCTGTTATGGATGTATTGTGAAATTAAACAAGGAACCCTATTGTTTCTGAAAATTACAAAATGCATATAGAATAGAGTGTTCACTCCATATTTTTTAATTAAAAGCATTCTCCTTTCAATTATATATGTCAGAATTGACAAAAACTTGGAGTTTTTTTAGTTTGAACCTTGCCTTTTTGTCTTTTATTCAAAAATATATATTTATATTGTATATTAGAAAAGTCAATCAAGAGATTTAGAAATCTATGAAAATCCTTGTATGATTCATTTTCAGAGACCTTATATCATATTTATATGTTGATTGGAAGCTTCACATTGTCATTTCACTTAATCAGGTCGGAGAATCTAATAGATTGAATCCATAAATATGTCAATATTATATTGATTATTTGAAATCATATCCGATAAAATATTGGTGCTGTCAATTATTTAAAAAGTTTAATATGTTTGATCTGAATTGTTTAATTCGAAATAATAATTTCTATTTACTTGGGAGTATTTAGTGGAATTTATTATGTTGGATAGAAAAGCTATTCTTTCTTCAAGAACATAAAAAAAATATGATATTTTAACTTTATCTTATTTTATTGGTTTAAAAATTAATCAAATTATAATGATGTGGATAATTGTGGACATGGCTTTTCAGGTCTTGATTTCGAATAAATCAAAGTCAAGATTATCATAAATCTTTAAATATGTATATGTATAAAAATGACAACATAAATCAAATTAATGGCTCTATTTTGTTATCTACATATAAATATATTTCATTATATATGCAAAAGATTAAAAGCGTGAAAATATAAAGGTATCTTAATTCTTCTCTAAAAAGTGTATATATTTTGTAGTTACAATTTGTGAATTTATGATTGCATAATCAAATGATGGATATCGGATCCACTCTCTTTGATAAAAGAATTGGATCCATTAAGAACTTATATTTTTGTTTGTTTTTTCAACGCCCTTTTTTTACCTTTATTTTCTAAGATATCATAACATATTACATCAGCCCTCAGTCATACTTCCGATTCGCTGAAAAATAGTGGCCATTTTATTTAAAAGTAACACCTTTGAATGTTTAGAGAAGAAGAATATTTATGTCAATTCAATTCTAAACCCCACATAATTTTGATTTGTGTTAACCAGATTTAATATTTCAATTTAATAAAAAAAAATATGAAAGAATTTAAAGAGTCAAACAATATGCAAGACTTCCAAGAGCCGACGTGTAAAATATGAAAATATTTTTTCGAAAGTTAGCAACAATTGTCACTAACGGTTAAATTGATTAAAGAAAATTATTTATATGGAAATATAAAAATATTTAAACAGTTGAAAGATGTACAAGATCTATTAAAGAGTTAACGAACAAGTATAAAAATATTGAAGTATAAGGACCGTAATAGGATGTATATAACAGAGTTAAAGGGTCAAAATATTAAATAGAAGAATAGTTAGAAAGGTAGATATATGATATATTACTAGCAGCGTGCTGTGTGTTATAACAGTAACATATTATAAGATGACTATAAATTTTTTATATAAAATAACATATTTCGTAAAAATATTAAAATAAATGACAAATAATGTTTTTTTTAAAACATATTAATTGACATCCACGTAAATAACATTTCTTAAATGACATATATTTCTTTTGATCTTTTTAACAT
Organism: Carex parvula; assembly: GCA_025461045.1. Lineage (NCBI taxonomy): Eukaryota > Viridiplantae > Streptophyta > Magnoliopsida > Poales > Cyperaceae > Carex > Carex parvula. The sequence continues at coordinate 12,272 of JAJGRW010001784.1, read as the reverse complement.
ATTATTATAAAAATATTTCTCAAATAAAATTATATATTAAATGACAAATAATATTCTTTAAATGATATAAAAAATAGAAAAAAATGAAGACATGATGTCAATTATCAATCAATTTAAAAATTCTGTAAATAAAATTTAAAAAAATAGAAAAGCTATTCTTTATTCAAAACATAAAAAAATATGATATTTTAACTTTATCTTATTTTATTGTTTTAAAAATTTATAAAATTATAATGATGTGGATAATTGTGGACATGGCTTTTTCAGGTCTTGATTTCGAATAAATCAAAGTCAAGATTATTATAATCTTTAAATATGTATATGTATAAAAATGACAACATAAATCAAATTAATGGCTCTATTTTGTTATCTACATATAAATATATTTCATTATATATATGCAAAAGATTAAAAGCGTGAAAATATAAAGGTATCTTAATTCTTCTCTAAAAAGTGTATATATTTTGTATTTACAATTTGTGAATTTATGATTGCATAATCAAATGATGGATATCGGATCCACTCTCTTTGATAAAAGAATTGGGTCCATTGAGAACTTCTATTTTTGTTTGTTTTTTCAACGCCCTTTTTTTACCTTTATTTTCTAAGACATCATAACAGATTACATCAGCCCTCAGTCATACTTCCGATTCGTTGGAAAATATATTAGTTATCCGAAGTAACACCTTTGAACTTCAAAATTAACAATTTTTTTAAAAACTTGAAACTCAGGATTTGGTTCTAAAATCAGACTAAAACTTTTTTGAACTAGGATTGTTAGTATTTTTTTCACACTAAAAGATATAATTCACATTTTTATTGATACGGAAGGCTTAGTCGGACACGCTCGGAATACTTTATTTAGGTTTCATTTACAACTTCGACGCTTGCGTCTGAGATTCAAATATATGCGCTTCAAATTAATATCATCATCGATTGTGGGACTCAATGTATACGTGCTCCGGAATGGTTTTTCGCTAGACTTTAGCTAGGCGTTATTCATTATTTATTATAATACTTCTGCTTTTACTTATTTCATCAGCAGCAAATGCTTTATTTCTTGAATTCACTCTTCTCCAATTCGGAACTTTGCCATTTTACCTTTTTCATCTGATTTGTTTTTTATTTTAATCATGTTTCTTCTTTATTATTTTCTAAATATCATGATTAAAATAATAAAAAATAATATATAATAGGCACATCATTTCCTAGATTTTTGAAAATTACCGTATCGCCGTATCCGAATGATATTAGTATTAATAGTTTGCCTTCAAATAGTGTATATATGAATTTTACAATCAATACATCACTTATGAAGTTAATGTCATATTTTTCTAATATCATTGGACAGTCATAATTGAGAAGAGAATGTCATCTAGCTCTTCTAAGCAAGCGTTTATATGACAACAAAAGATATGCAAGCATGGATTACACAAGTAAAGAGAGACGAAAGGAGAGGATGCGAGAGTACAATAACAAGCGAATTTATGGGTTGACCAGTAGCATGGCAGCAGATGAACTCTACACATGCAATAACACTTCAATTGAAAATGGATCATCTCATATCGAGGGTGGAAATGCATCTATCAATGAAATACATCAGAGAAAGAAGACTACAGTGCTTGATATAGAAAGGCAAACTCAGATAACTAATGAAGGTAAATGTTTTCTTTTGTTATGATTTTATTTATAGCATCATAACAATGAGTAATGTTTATTTTTATTACACAAATCATGTTTTTTGTCCTTTACTTTAACAGATGAAATTGAAGATTTAGATGAAAGTGACGATGTCATCATCTTTCCATCAGAAGAGTCATGGGCGGAGATTGACGGTAATAAAATTAATTTTTTTGCAAATCCTAAAAATTTATCCTTTACTTTTTCACAGAACCACATAAGTTATATAAGGATGATATAAGCGTTATTGTTATTGTAGGTTTATTTGAAGATGGGGAAACTAGCTTAAACCCAACAATGACACTAGCATCTACCAGAAATGAAAGCGAAAATAGTGACCCATTTGATTTTGTATATCATGGCTTGCCTCCCTCACCGGACATTCTGCAGAAGCAACGAGATTGCAAGTTCTGTAAAGCTAAGCGATTCCAGTACGAATTTCCTACCTTTTGTTGCATGAATGGTAAGATATCACTCGCCCCGAATGAAGTTCCTGATGAGTTGTATCGTCTATTTACGACTGAAGAGCCTGATGGTGTATCTTTCCGACATTTCATACGATGTTACAATTCTCATTTTTCATTCACATCGTTGGGAGCGAGGGTAGATAAAAATTTGGCCAACATGAGAGATGGTGTGTACACATTTCGTGCTCACGGCCAGATTTATCATTTCTTAGATCAATTGGTTCCTCAAAATGAACCAAAATACTTGCAGCTTTACTTTTATGATACCGATACAGAGTTAGATCAACGGATGGATAGAACACCAAATCTTGATAGGAGCACCGTTCAGATACTAATGGGTGTTCTATCAAATAATCCATATGCACAAACATTTAGGATGCTGAGAGACATACCGACGCTCGATAATTATCGAATAACACTAAATGCATCCGTTAGGGATCTTGATCAAAGAACACATAATAAGCCAACCGCATCTCAAGTTGGTGCCGTCTGGGTCGAGGGAAATGGAGATCAAACATCGTACAAGAGAAGCATAATAGTGTACGATAAAAATAATTATCCTACGAGAGTTCAGTGCTATCATGGATGCTATGATCCATTAGGATATCCGTTGTTACATCCCAATGGTGAGCCTGGCTGGCATAAAGAAATTCCAATGGTTGGCCAATCTGTGACTACCACTTCAACGACAGAAATGACTCAATTTGAAGAAGATGGAGGTACACTTTGCTTCGCATTTTTATTTAAATGATCAAGTAATTAATAATTAGATTAATTTTTTTTTCTAAAAAAATAACATGGTCCTTCTTTTATTATAGAATGTCGTGATTCAAAAAGAAGGAAAGTTGTCTCAGCAAGAGAGTATTACTGCTACAAGTTGCAAATACGATCTGAAAAAAATTTGATCCTTGTGGGAGGAAGGTTATTTCAACAATTTTTGGTAGACATGTACATAAAGATAGAGTCATGCCGTTTGGATTACCTAAGAAACGAACAGCCCAAGATACGCGCAGACCTATACCAAGGGATTGTGGATAGTATAAATGCAGGGGAGGTGCGAGGTTCTCGAGTTGGCAAGCTTATTGTGTTGCCGCCTTCATTCATAGGTGGTCCCAGAGATATGCAGAGAAGGTACTTAGATGCTATGGCATTGGTACAAAGATACGGAAAGCCTGATATCTTTTTGACCATGACGTGCAATCCGGAATGGGATGAGATACGTGCTGAGTTATTGCCTGGACAAACAGCACAAGATCGCCCCGACTTAACAACCCGTGTATTTCGGGCAAAAATGGAGGATTTGAAGAAATTTATCTTTAAAGGTAATTTTTTGGAGATGTCGCTGCGCACGTGTATGTCATTGAGTTTCAGAAACGAGGGTTACCTCATGCACATTTTCTCATAATCTTGGAGTCTGGTTGTAAGATCAGAAATCCAGAACAATATGACAACCTTGTGTCCGCAGAGATCCCTGATCAAAGGAAGTATCCTGAGTTGCACAAACTGGTTGTTAAACACATGTTGCACGGACCATGTGGGCCTTTGAGAAACACAAGCCCATGCATGAGAAGTGGTCGGTGTAGGTTTCGCTATCCTAGACAATTTAATGAAACAACTGTTCAGGGAAAGGACTCCTACCCTGTATATCGGAGAAGAGACAATGGCCATACAGTGCACGTGCGAGGTTGTGAGCTTGACAATAGATGGGTGGCTCCTTACAACCCACATTTGCTAATGCGCTACAACTGCCACATCAACATCGAGATTTGCTCGAGTATCAAGGCCGTGAAGTATCTATTCAAGTATATATACAAGGGTCACGACCGTACACAAGTTCATGTTGGATCTTCTGAAGCCAGCGCGTCCATCGATGAGATTAAAATGTTTCAAGATGCTCGATGGGTGTCACCACCGGAGGCAGCATGGCGCATTTTCGGGTTTCACCTGAGTGAGATCAAGCCTTCGGTAAGATCTTTGCAGCTGCATGTTTCTGGTAAACAATCCATTTGTTACAACGAGAACGAGGATTTGGAGGAGGTTTGCCAGAGGGATAAGCTAAAGAAAACTATGTTAACGGAGTTTTTTGAGGCTAACAAGACTTTCCCAGAGGCAAGGAATTACCTATATAGGGAGTTCCCAGAGTATTTTACATGGGACCAAAGCCGTAAAATATGGAAACCGCGTAAAAAAGGAGGTGAGGTCGGTAGAGTTGTTTATGCTCCTCCAACAGATCCCGACCGGTACTACTTGCGCATACTTCTCAACCATGTAAGAGGAGCAACTTCATTTGAACATCTTAAAACGGTCGACGGAGTTGTGCATCCATCATACAGAGCATCAGCTCAGGTGAGAGGTCTAATAGAAATGGATGACAGTCTATCTGAGTGCCTTCTTGAGGCAGCAACATTCAAAGTCCCGTCAGCTCTTAGAAGGCTTTTTGCAACGATTTTAGTTTTTTGTGAGGTAGCCAATACCCGCGAGTTGTGGGACAAACATTACATGGACATGTCGGAAGACTACCGACGAGTCCATAGCTCATCGGAAATGGTGCAACATATGACACTCAAGAGTGTTGGTGAATATCTCGAAACTATGGGGAAAAGTTTAGATATGTATGGTCTTCCTGAGATCTCTGCAAATAACGATTATAGTTGTAGGGATTTTCGGGAAGTACATGAAGAGAATAGTATAGAGGTATCAGAAGATGATTTGCATGCATCTAATTCACTTAATGAAGACCAACTATCTGCCTATGAGGAGATTATGGAGCATGTTGGAAACAACAGTCCAGCTGTTTTTTTCATTGATGGGCCAGGTGGTACGGGAAAAACATATTTGTATAGGGCATTGTTAGCTACTGTTCGATCCCGTCGGCTCATTGCACTTGCTACTGCCACTTCTGGAGCAGCAGCTAATAATATGCCCGGTGGGAGGACGGCACACTCTAGATTTAAGATTCCTATCAAGCTCGATTGCAAATCTGTTTGTACAGTCAGCAAACAAAGTGCGACTGCAGAGCTACTCCGGAGGACTACTTTGATCATATGGGATGAGGCATCCATGGTGAATAGGCAAGCTATCGAGGCACTTGACAGAACATTGCAAGATGTAACAGGATGCAATGAACTGTTCGGAGGAAAAATTGTAGTATTTGGTGGTGATTTTAGACAGGTTCTTCCCGTGGTCAGGCGTGGAACTAGGGCAGAGGTTGTCGACTCGACACCTCCAATGTCCCCGTTGTGGTCATCCGTAAAGAGAAGAAGGCTTACACAAAACATGCGAGCTAGATTGGATCCATCGTTCTCTCAATTCGTACTGCGCGTAGGTGATGGAACTGAATCATCATCTGAGGATGATTTATTCGTATTCCGGATGACATGGCAATTCGTTACACAAATGATGAGCAGTCCATAAATGAACTCATAGAAGCTGTCTTTCCTTCTTTACATCTCAATGGACTCAATTTAGATTATATCGCTTCTCGAGCAATTTTGTCAACAAAGAATGATCATGTGGATGAATTAAATGTGCGCATGATTGACCGTTTTCTCGGTGAGGAGAAGATTACCACAGTTTTGACACGGCCGTGGATGACACCCATAGTATGTTGTATCCTTCTGAATTCTTGAACTCACTGACTCCGAATGGGTTGCCTCCTCATGTGCTCAAGTTGATAGTGGGGTGCCCCGTAATTTTATTGCGCAACCTTAATCCTGTAAATGGGCTCTGCAATGGTACAAGACTGGTGTGTCGTAGTTTTCAGAATAATGCAATAGATGCGGAGATAGCAGTTGGACAGCATGCAGGTAAAAGGATTTTTATTCCAAGAATTCCTTTAAGCCCCTCGGATGAGGATTTGTTCCCATTCAGATTTAAGAGAAAGCCAGTCCGCTTGAGTTTTGCTATGACAGTTAACAAAGCACAGGGATAGACTGTACCAAATGTCGGTGTTTACTTGCCTGAGCCTGTATTTTCGCCACGGTCAACTCTATGTGGCATTGTCAAGAGGAGTATCTTGGCAAACACACATGTACTTGTAAAACCTTGTGGAAATAGTAATGCATCTGAAGGAGTTTTTACTAAGAATGTTGTATACCGAGAAGTTCTAACAGCACAATGAGGTAAATATTAAGCTTAAATTGTTAACTTCAAATATTTAACTAAATTTCTCAATAGCTTATGTTTTTTTTTTTTATCTAACAGCCGAGTCGATGTGCTAACACTTGCTGTTCTTGCTATACTGGAGCCATAATTCTTTTTGAAATTGTTGTTCATCAATATTTATATTATTTCTTTCTTTTTTGTTAGTGCTACTGTTGTTGCTTGTAAGCATGTGGTGCTATTTGCTTTATATATGTTTCCTTATAACAATTAATTTGAATTATCATTTGAACATGCATGTTTCCTCCAATCGCCGTGATTTTTATTTTTACCCAAAAAAAAAAATTTAATATAAATAACCACGTTTTTAAAAGAATTTTATTTCTACTCAGCCGCAAATAATATTTGCGGTTTGAATTAACGATTCAAACCGCAAGGAATATATGCGGCTTGAATTGTGAATTCAAACCGCATATATTATTTGCGGCTTGAATTGTTAATTCAAGCCGCAAATAATATATGCGGTTTGAATCGCATTTATAAAAATCGGTTAACCAATCACCATTTCATTTATTATTTTATTAAATGGTAATTTTTCACCGATAACCCTAGAAATTTATTCACCGATAACCCTAAAGTTATTTTTATTACAAAGAATTATATTATAAAACTTATCAATAATATAAAATTTCATTTATTATTTTATTAAATGGTAATTTTTCACCGATAACCCTAGAAATTTATTCACCGATAACCCTAAAGTTATTTTTATTACAAAGAATTATATTATAAAAACTTATCAATAATATAAATGGAAATGGTATTTTATAAATGGAAATGGTATTTTATGAGGTAGTTTATTTTATATTATTGATAAGTTTTTATAATATAATTCTTTGTAATAAAAATAACTTTAGGGTTATCGGTGAATAAATTTCAAGGGTTATAGGTGCAAAATTAACATTTAATAAAATAATAAATGAAATTTTATATTATTGATAAGTTTTTATAATTAATTCTTTGTAATAAAAATAACTTTAGGGTTATCGGTGAATAAATTTCTAGGGTTATCGGTGAAAATTACCATTTAATAAAATAATAAATGAAATTTTATATTATTGATAACTTTTTATAATATAATTCTTTGTAATAAAAATAACTTTAGGGTTATCGGTGAATAAATTCTAGGGTTATCGGTGAAAAATTACCATTTAATAAAATAATAAATGAATTTTATATTATTGATAAGTTTTTATAATATAATTCTTTGTAATAAAAATAACTTTAGGGTTATCGGTGAATAAACTTCTAGGGTGATCGGTGAAAAATTACCATTTAATAAAATAATAAATAAAATTTTATATTATTGATAAGTTTTTATAATATAATTCTTTGTAATAAAAATAACTTTAGGGTTATCGGTGAATAAACTTCTAGGGTTATCGGTGAAAAATTACCATTTAATAAAATAATAAATGAAATTTTATATTATTGATAAGTTTTTATAATATAATTCTTTGTAATAAAAATAACTTTAGGGTTATCGGTGAATAAACTTCTAGGGTTATCGGTGAAAATTACCATTTAATAAAATAATAAATGAAATTTTATATTATTGATAAGTTTTTATAATATAATTCTTTGTAATAAAATAACTTTAGGGTTATCGGTGAATAAACTTCTAGGGTTATCGGTGAAAAATTACCATTTAATAAAATAATAAATGAAATGGTGATTGGTTAACCGATTTTTATAAATGCGATTCAACCGCATATATTATTTGCGGCTTGAATTAACCATTCAAGCCGCAAATAATATATGCGGTTTGAATTTACAATTCAAGCCGCATATATTCCTTGCAGTTTGAATTGTTAATTCAAACCGCAAATATTATTTGCGGTTTGGGTAGAAATAAAATTCTTTTAAAAATGTGGTTATTTATATTAAAATATTTTTATTTTTTGGGTAAAAATAAAATCACGGCTCCAATCGATATTATTTTGGCGCTATTTCCCATTTGAACATGCATGTTTCCTCCTAACAATTAATTTGAATTATCATTTGAACATGCATGTTCATCAATAAAAAGGTAAAATTTAAATTGATGTGAAGGACGTCATATTTTTTTTTACACAAATTGAGGGTTGATTTCAAGTTTGCTTCTTATTTATTGACTATTTACAATTTGTTAAATTCATAAATATTTTCGATTTTTAACTTTTTATATAAAAAATTAATTTTGGACACGAATCGATTGTGTATGGAATTATAGAAGAAACTATTTAATATTTTGTGTACAATTTGTACGAAAGTATAATATGATTTTTAAAAAAATCACAGGTCAAAATTTTAATAAAGAAAATATTAGTATGTTATGTTTACTTCATAGACATGTCATTTATATTTATGTTAATGATTATTTTATTTTCATGAAGTTAAATAGTGAAAAGTCTTATAATCTTGTGTTATAGAGATTTTTTTAAAAAATATATGATGTGTACTCAGTTAGCTCCCCTATACTTAAAATTGAATTCCGACCCTGACAAATCCGTATTTGTCTAAGTGAATCGGGATAGTAAATAGAATGAGAAAATACAGAACGATACAGAATGGAAAAACAAAACAAAACAAACAGAAGAGAACAAAATATAACAGAATGAAAAAAATAAACCAATAATAGAAACAACGAAAACATAAATAAAATGAAAAAAATAAAAATAAAACATAAAATAAAACATAAAATGAAACCAATAATACAAACAAAGAAAATTTAAAATGAAAAATTGACATATATGAGAGAATGCGAATTCCTTGACATCAGGGGTGTTCATCGGTTCGGTTTGGTTGAAATCGAACCGAACTAGGCAAATCGAAGTTATAATTCGGTTTCAGAAATGGAACCAGACCGAACCGATTTAGCATTGCAACCGAATTGAACCTGAACCAAAGTTTTATTTCGGTTTGTTCGGTTTATTCGGTTCAAACCGAATATATTAATTTTTTTATTTAAAGTAATTGATTTATAATAAACCGGAGTATATTAAGAAATAAAACGGGATATTAAGAAATAAACTGGAATTATTAGAAATAAACCAAAGTATTTAAAGCATTATAAGTCGGGTAATTAACAAATAATCGAGACGGTCCGGACAAATTCATAATATATAAAGGTTCTGTCGGTTCGGTTATTTCGGTTTTGATGATTTCTAAACCAAACCGAGTTATAATTCGGTTTAAAAATCAAACCGAACTGAACCATTAAACCGAAAAAAATGAACTGTTTAGTCCAAACTAATTCGGTTCGGTTCAAAACCGATTAATTAGAATTTTTTAAGCAAAATCAGAAATATTGGGTCAAAGTTGAGGTGACATGGCAGTGGCCTTTTGAAATTGTAAGTTGGCCTTTCGTAAATACAAATAGACATCAATTTTCTACATATAATATGTCCAGCTTCATCTCCGTTACATGGGAAAAACGGAGGGTCTGCATGCATTATTTTCGGCAATTCTTCTTCCTCCGTTCGATTCAAATGGAACGCGATCCTCTTTGTTGCAATATCGGAAACGGAGGCTGGCGGTGCCGTCTCGATCTCCTGCGATGCAGTCTCGAAAGCTTGATTAGACAGGTTCTCAAGTGCCTGTGATGGTTGTGTCGTGTCGATCAGGGCTGTGCCGTGTCGATCAGGCCTCAAAACATTTCTTTGCGACGCCTGTGCCGTGTCGATCTCCTGCGATGACTTCAAAAATGGTAATTTGTCTAGATTCAACGGCCGCACGGTCAGTGTCGGTTCCCGCCAAATTAGCCCTATAAATACCGTATCCCTCATCCATTAATCACTTTGAGTTAAAACCGGTATTGCTTATACAAATAGAAAACTGGTTATTGGCCTTTTACCTCTTTGGTCTCTTATGATACTTGCTGATTTTTGAGCTGCAAATTTTCACCTTGTATTAATTGAATTCGCAATAGAAAATGATATTCGCAATGCATTTCATACTTCATGTTTTATTTTGATTGAGTGAAAACCGGTATTGGCCTTTTACCTCACTGGTATTCTTATGATATTTACTGATTTTTGTAGCTGCAAATTTTCACCTTGTATTAATTGAGTTAAAACCGGTATTGGCCTTTTACCTCTTTGGTCTCTTATGACTTACTGATTTTGTAGCTGCAAATAGAAAACTGGTATTCGCAATGCATTTCATACTTCATGTTTTATATTGCCTGCTGAATTTTGTAGCTGCAAATTTTCCCCTTGTATTAATTGAATTTCTTTCTGTTTTGGTTTCCAATAATAAAAAAAATCAGTGACCAAACGGGTTTTATGCTGATTCTAATGCTAAACCATCTCTAGGGCCTTGCTCAACAATGATTGAACACAAACAAGTATGACAAGCATTAGCAACCAGCAGAAAACTCATTTGATACCCCTACTGTCCAAAATTCCAGAAATGCCCTTCTGTCAAAAACTGGCAAATCAGCGGACATAGACCCTGATTATGTCAAATCTAATAACACAGACACGTAGAGGACTCTCTTCCAAGCAGTTTAGACTCACATTTTGTATCAATTGGATTTTTCTGCTATTTTCTATGGATTTTTGAATCTCAGCCTTTCAATTTTTCTATTTCTTCATTTCTGCTGCATATGGTTCATGATATAAGACCAATTTTTAAATTTTTTTTTAGATAGGTAGAAAAACACTACGTTTGAATGGTGTAGAGTTTTAGGGTGTATTTGAAGAACTTCGATTATGACTAATTATATCAGCTGAACGAGTTGAACGAGTAAATATTGAAGTGAAAAGTTGAACGAGTAAATCAGTTTTTAGAATTTTTAGGGTAAAAGTTGAACGAGTAAATATTTGAACTTCGTTATGATTATAATCAGTTTTTAGAGTTTTTAGGGTGTAAATTAGTCAAAAGTTGAACGAGTATATATTGAAGTGAAAACAAAACATATTATTTTACAACATTAACACCATCTGATCGATTGTTTATCTCTCTATTTTTGTAAAGAGCAAAAGGAAGAAAGAAAGAATGCTACATATCAATAGACAGAACAACTAAGTAATAAATCAAAATCATTTTTCATCTTGTATTTCGTCGATAAACTTATTTGCATGACAATTTTGTTCTCTGTTTGTAATTTCTTTGCCTCTTCAGCTTCCCTTCTCAATTCACTAGAACTGATCTTTTCCCCGTTTCCTCTTGTACCAGTTCCACATATCTACAATTATTATCATAAAATAAAATAAAAAATTATAAAGAGTGAGGCTATGCCACTATGCATAGCACAAATCAGTCCATGCTATGGATCAATTTTTCCGTTTTCAAACTCCAAATAGTCGATCCGACCGTTCAACATGTACTTGGAGACCAAATTTTATAATTTAGTCCAATTTTTACTTATAGATAGGTAGAAAATCACTTCATTCGATCAGTCGAAACTCTTTAGATCAACTTTTTTCTACCTATCTAAAAAAGTAGTAAATTTTTTTTTAAAAATGTAAAATTTGGTTCATCAGTAAAAATAAGAAACAATACCTGCTTGGAGTCGGTTGATTTGCTTAACCAGTAGTTGTGTTTTCCCTTTGTTTAAGGCATTGTCACACTACAATCCATGCCCACTGCGCACTAACTTTTTTTGCGCTGCTCTTTTCATTTCTTAAAAGGAGAGATTACTTATGTATGAAACTTTTGAATAGTTCATGTGTGCAGAGAGTAAATTTATCACCACAGAGGATGTCACTTTCTTATTATTATTGCCACTTAGGTTTAGAAAGGTTAAAAGCAAATCAGGTCACGTTTTGAAGAGGCTAGAAGCTCTTAAACAGTTAAAAGTTCTTGTAACTGTTGTTTAGAGGTTAATGTTATGCCGTTATGGTTTTTGAGAAATGAGTTCACATATGCTTCCATTTCTTCTTCCTGATTTTCAAGGGTGTAACAAAATGTCCATGTAATTAATAATAATAAGGCTACTGCATATTTTTTCCATAATCGCAGTATTATAGAACAATTATA
>JAJGRW010001783.1:0-46787 GCA_025461045.1 Carex parvula | reverse complement strand
ACGAAACTTCAATTAAACCAAATTTTGAATCAGCATATCTGCATTGCAAAGTGCAAACCCTTGATTAAACCCAACTTTCTGCCTGTACATCCTCACTGGTGCTATGTTCCTTAAAATAAAAATTTTAATTTAGCATTAAATAATACTGAGCTATGTAATTGTTTATATGTTTAATCAATACTGAGTTGTGCACTTAGCCGTTAAGCCCAATTTGGCATGAATTAATAATGGGTTACTTAATGAAGTTTTGATTAAACCCAGTAATGCATCAATTAATACTTAATTGAGCAATAAACCTCATTGAAACCAAATTTTGCCTCATTTGACCTTTACAATGCAACTTAGGTCCTCATATCCTGGATTCTACACAGAAAAAGCTAGAAAGAAAATAAATGTATAAGGATAGAGAAGATATTTATCTTCAAAAAAAATGCCAAGAGAAAAGCTAGAAAGAATAGGTGAATGTATAAATAAGGGATTCAAATAATCTGAATGCATATTTTCCTGTGTGTTTTTGTAGAGCAATGATTTCTTCTCCTTGTTCTTGGATGAGACAATGACCTACTCCTGTGCAATCTTCGAGGTTTGTTCATCAACCTTCCTAGTATTTAGCTGAACCAGAAAGAAATTAAGCAATGGAAAAGAAAAAGAACTTATTTTCATCCCAATAATTTTGTGGGGTTGGGTCAATTCAGTTCAGATCTCAGTTCTATTGGATTAGGGACAGTTGAGTTTTTGGGTCAGTTGAATTACTGTTGCTTATATTTTTATTGGACCTGATTCTGGCTTATGGTTTACTGGTTCATTTGAGGCTATAATCGCATTAAGATTTGTACTCTGGGTTTGGTTATGACCTGAAACCTGCAGCATCACACCAAGTATAAATTTTTAACAATGTTCATTTTGACAGACAGAGGATGAGGATTTAAAGACCGCCCAGCTTCGCAAAATTTCTCTTCTAATAAATAAGGTATTGAGTTATACTTCGAATTTGTATGTTACTTTGTTTTGGTACTCTTGCTAACTGCTTAGAGAGAAGTTCCCTAATTTTCTCATTTTCCTTTCCTTTGTTACCAGTGCTGAATAGTGAATTGAAAAGAGAACAAATGAAAATGCTTCTTTCACTCTCAATTTTTTTTTGTTGTTGTTGCAAATAAAAGCTTGTGAATTTCACTTTCTTATGCATTCTTTTTTCATTTTATTTTTAATTGTATAAGGCTAGAGTAGGTAGCAAGCACGAAGTACTTGAGATAGGTTGTGGCTGGGGAAGCCTTGCAATTGAAGTAGTGAGGCGTACAGGTTGCAAATATACCGGTATCACCTTGTCAGAGGAGCAACTCAAGTATGCCACACAAAAAGTCAAAGAGGCTGGATTAGAGGTTATTCCTTTATAATGTAATTATTCTAAAATGTTAATTGATTCCATGCAGCAACTTTCCATCCCATCAGTTCTAATCACATAATTCACATTGAACCTATCGACAGCTACAATTGTGTAAGCATTATAAAAAAATTGTTAATTTCCTGTGGGGTCACTAAATGCTCATATCCAGTAGATATTGCTTATATATGTTGGATTACATTCAGTGGCATCCAATTTGTAATTTTTATGTACTTAATTCCACAAGTATTGTTTGTATTAATCTGCTTTACAATGTTTCCAGGATAACATAAAATTCCTGCTCTGTGATTATCGACAGCTGTCACACTCTAAGAAGTATGACAGGATCATCTCTTGGTACGTAGGCTGTACCTCTCTGTTTCTTCTTAAACCAAAAAGAACGATGCATTTGTGAGAAGCCCTTCCTACTAATTTTAAGAGCTAATTTAGACTAGTGAGTGGGCGGTGCTTTCATGCAATTCCTTCATTCACTAAGTGTACTTCCATCGATTCTCTATCAAATTATGTCAGTAAGAGAGTAGTTGATTTTGTAGTGAGATGATTGAAGGAGTAGGGCACGAATACATGGGGGAGTTCTTCAGCTGTTGTGAATCTCTTTGGCCGAAGATGGAATTTTTGTGCTTCAGGTAATTCTTTTTTGTGCCTCTTTTGTGATTTGTATGACACACATTTATTCCCAAAAATGAAGTCCCTACTGGTACTAATGGTCATTTGTGATACCCGCATTGGTGCCGGTATTTGATGAACTCTCTGATCACCTCAACTAGTCACTGTGAAAGAGTGAAGTTTAACAGTTTTTTTCTTTTGAGTGCAGTTTTATTTCCATTCCAGATGAGAGGTATGATGAGTATAGGTTAAGCTCGGACTTCATAAAGGAATACATTTTCCCTGGATGTTGCCTCCCTTCTTTAAGTAGGATTACATCTGCCATGTCCACTTCTTCTATATTATGGTAAATTCATATGCACCCCCCCCCCCCTCTCCACACACACACACACACACACACTCTAGATGTTACAGTTTATAGTTTTGGTGAAATGCCAAGTCCTATTGGATGGTGGTTGTTGTTTATCAACATGTTGACAATTGCTGTTTCAGAAACCCTACCTTTTTTTCCTGTGCCATGATTTTTATTTCCTTTTGGAGCATGAAAGAAATACCAGGAATGTTTAGGGTTTGCAAGAGATATTTTGTGGATTGACATTAATGAGAAAATACAGTTTACTGCAATGAATGAATAGTGAAGATTTTTTGTGCAAGTTTTTCTCCTTTTGTTTTGATATTTGTAATTATTCTATTTTAAATTGATGATCTTTCTTCTTGTGAGAAAAATTGGAATCTGTTCTATTGTGTTCTCCTTAAAATTTTGCCAATCATAATTTGAAAATAACAAGCAATCTTTTCTCAATAAAAAGTATACTGTGTGTTCATTAGCAGAATCATAAAACTGTTTATCTATATTATTTAATCCTTTAATGCTATAGCTTCATTTTCTTTATCATGCTAACTTTTCTTAATTGCAGTGTGGAGCACTTAGAAAACATTGGAATTCATTACTTCCGGACTTTAATATATTGGTTGAGAAATTTTGCCGCAAAGAAAGAGTAAGATAGTTAATCTTTTCTTCAAAAAAGAAAAATATTTTCTCATGTGTTCCATTTATTTTACTGTAAAGTTTTAGGATAAATGTCCTATTCTCTCTTCTCTCTTCTCTCTTCCTCCCTCTCAATTTTGAGTTCATATGAGATTCTTTTGAGTTCTTTGCGGTATCATATTTGATATATATGTTCTATTCCAATGTTTAATGGAAGTTAAGTTGGCCTTTAGAATCTTTGGTTTGTGTGTGCAATGCATGTGTTTTTGTTTCTGGAACGAAAACTTTTACAAGTCTCAATTATATCTTATCAGGGAAATTCTTGCATTGGGATTCGACGAAAAGTTCTACCGCACATGGGAGTATTATTTCCTATACTGTGCTGCTGGCTTCAAGTCATGCACCCTTGGTGATTATCAGGTACAAATTAATTTCATCTAGTTATTTTGCCTTTTGTGTTACTAATTGAAATGATGTATTTAAGTTAAAAGTCATCTCGAAATGTTGGTGTGCAGATGGTGTTTTCACGACCTGGTAATACAAGGAGTTTCGGTGACCCCTATGGCAAATCTCTCTCAACCTGAAGCAGATTATTTTTCTTATTTGATTGGTTTATATATTCTTCGCTGCTTATTCCATGGTGCTAGTATTAGTCGCAGTAAATAAATTTCTTGCTTGGTTGTTTTAGTGTTTGGTAACAATTTGTAATGATTTCGGTCAGAAAGAAAAAAAAATAAGGAGGCGGATTAATTCGTTTGGACGATTTTGCCCTTCTATATTGATTATTTAAAAATCACATTAATTTCTTTCTATGACTAGAATACACATCCAAAACAGGGGATTCAATGCAAATCAAACACATCCCAAGGAATGTAAATTACACGGTTTGTCCACCAACTATAACATGTCACACACATTCCTGGTACAATTTCAAATTTGTCACAATTTTATACTTGATAAGATCAAATTGTACGGAGTTTTTGTCAGAATGTCACACACGTCCACCTGGCTTTTTCTCCACATTTGTGTACAAATATTTTGTCTTTATTTTTGCAGTGCTTACAAAGGAACTGAACAGAATATTTAAAGGGAAAATTAAAATTATTGAATATATTTTCAACTGGATAATATCCTTAAGATACAGAGCTAGCTAGTAAAGTGTAACAGCAACTGAAAAATTTAAATAGGATAAGAGATGTTGTAATTAATTGGGTCAAACCATAGCTTTAAAAAGATTTGTTCGTTCATATATTTTATCTATAAACGCATAATAAAAATGAGCCGAATTATAAGAGGAAATTATAAAATATTATCCGGAAATGTGCACGGCATGAAATCAAAGCAACGCTAGCTATCAATATCTTTATCCCATTTCAAGGGGCTATTATGGATTCCATTTTTCTTTTTATTTGTGGAGATCATGATTGATTCCGATATTAGACCTATGTTTATTATCAAGAGATCATGATTGGTTCCTATCTGAGAACGGAGTAGGTCCGATGCCCAGTTTATTATCAAGAGATCATGATTGGTTCCTATCTGAGAACGGAGTAGGTCCGATGGGCATCGGACCTACTTTTAGGTTCAACGAGCATGATGACCGTCTGATCTAATTAAGATTTGTGTGCACAAAAATTAAAACAGACACGCACGAAGTTTAAAACATTCTGCACGAATCTTAAAGCAAATCGACGGTGATTAAACCATCGAACCAGAGTAGGTCCGATGCCCATCGGACCTACTCTCAAGTGTATTAGCTAGAATGATTCCGAAATAAAAACAGGTCAAAAATATTACGGACACAAAACTATCAAGTGTTATAATAATGATTTTAGTGTTTAAAATGGAGATAATATAGATAAATCGGTTCATTTACATTTAGATAAGATTAGATAAATTTACATACCAGGGTGTATTTTTTTAAAATAAAATTTATATAGCAAGAGAGGGGCTGTAAAAGGATCCGGATTATCCGGCGGATATCCGCTCCGAATCCGCTTATAATCCGAATCCGGATTAAACGGATACGGATAATTACGGATATAGATCCGGATATTTAATGCATATGGAGAACAGTACCCGGATTCGAATACGGATACGGATCCAAGTTCTTAAACGGAACGGATATCCGGACTATCCGGAAGGAAATGGAGGGATACCCGATACCTGAATGCGAGGGAAATCCGATACCCGAATGCGCTTTGCTTTTTGCAAAGCGACACTTCTCTTTAAAGAGGTGGGGTTGCACGTGGATTTTTTTATTTTTTGAATGAGCTGCACACGTGCACGTGATTTTATAATGCAGCAGAGGTCCGTGTATATAAGGTCTTAACTCTGATTGCAAATCTCATTGTGGGACTATTGATATATTAACCGGAGCAAAGAAATTAAAGCAGATGTGTGAGATGTTAGTCAGTAGATGCCATGTCACGTGGACAAGGTGCACGAACAGGGACCTTAGTCAAAAAGTGGATGTGTGAGACTATTAGCTCTTCATTTTCTAATTATACGTTAACTCTTGGCAATGCTCAATTATATATCAACTTGAGGTCAGGCATGAATTTGATGAACTATATAAGAAATTTCAGACTATGCTTCAGGTAAAATATATATGTGAATCTACAACAAATATTCTTAGATCCTGGCAGCTTTGTTATTCTTACCTTGAAAAGTGAATTCTTAAACACATGCAAGTATGCAATTGTAATTCTTTCAGAGTTACATATATCTTTTCCAAATAGGGTACACTTTTTCTTTGAAAGTCGCAACTTTGAATTTCAGTGGCTATTAGACGTATGATATTAGTCATATTACGATTGTTGAACTTAAATTAATTTTCTTGGCTAAGCATCAACAGATTTTAGTGGCTCTTACAGAATACTTCTCCCCTTTTTAATCAATTTTCAGTTAAACTAGTTGTCCTCGTGACTATCAAGAAATTAACAAACAGTTTTTATTTATAACTTGAGTGCAGCTGAAGCAGCAAATCGAAGCTCTTGATTCCAATCAGATAATTGGGGTTTCCAAACTTTAGAACCATCTTAAGGATGCTTGTCTAATCCAATGGATGTGGAGTCCAGCATAATCTTTAGAGTTTTAATTTGAGAAGTATGTCAGAAATAACTTTTTGTAATGGATGTGTGCTCAGTTGTTGTGAACTGCTATTTTTATGGATATCAGTTTGTGTTAAAATGCTCGTTGGTTTGTTATATATATGTGTTTTCTGTCGAGATGCTTAGCAAAATGCGATTTTTTTTCATCTATCTAGCAACAAGCTAAGTTTCCCTCCATATTTGAGAGCAAACATCTAAAAGCTGGCAAAATGCTCTTTGGGAACGACCTGCAAACATCTAAAAGTTTGCCTCCATGTGTTGCTCTTTGGTTTGTTATATGTTTTCTCATGGAACGGCCTGATAATTACACTGGATGCTAGTTTGATCTTTATATCAGAATTATCAGACTCAAGAGAGCACGGCTTATGGGAAGAATTCAGATCTCTAAGGTAACTCAAACTTTAAGTTTGAATTCAGACCGTCCGATCAGAATACATACATGGGCCACTGAATTCTAATCTGAATCGGATTGGTCAGGATTCCAATCGGACGGTTTGGGTCTAAATTCAAAGTTTGAGTTATCTTAGAGGATCCGAGCCCTGATGGGAACAAGCGTTACGAACTGGGAGACCGGCTCATGAATTCCAAGAAGTGCGGGATCTCTAGCATTCATTTCGTTCGGGCCAGAGTCGTTGCTCGGCTCAAACACGGCCTTCTATAGTTTGGGTCATTCTTTACCATTGGGTTAAACGAATTCAGATCCTCCCCGGTACCGTAATAGAAAATCTTTTATAATTATTGGATCTGGACCGTTCTTTTTAACTTGACACGAATCTCAAAGCCCAATAATACTGCTCCTGCGCTAGCCCGAATCTCAAAGCCACAGAGAGTTAATCTCAAACCTTAAAGTGAAGAAAATCTTTTACAGTATTAGAGAGAGACTACTTGTCCGGGTTAAACACGGCCTTCTTTAATTATTCCGCTGAATCTAATAACTTGTCTTAGATTTTGGGCTATTTTATTAGTTACATACGCCTGGTAATTAAAAGCTTCCTAAACTTTATCATAATGGGTTCCTTATACTTTGAATATTGTGAGGTGGAAATGACTCTCTTACGATGATATAGGCAATAAATCTAACGCCAAAAAAACTCATCAATCGATTGCCGGGGTGCCAATGAATTGGATGTTATCCGTCCGTATTGAATCCATGTCTGAAAATTAGATACAGATCTTGATATAAATATGATTTTAAATTTTAACTACTTGTATCCGAATAATAGATATATATAATATAGTTTAATATATATATATATATATATATATATATATATATATATATATATATATATATATATATATATAGATAGAATGGCTAATATAACAAACGGTTGTTCCTGGACTCAGGAACAAACGATTCGGTTATCCGATTTTCAAAGTCCAAACAGTCGATCCAAACCGTTAGATGTTCAATCTATATTAAAATGTGCTTGGAGACCAAATTTTACATTTTTTGGAATTTGTTTACTATTTATTAAGCTGGTTTGAAAACCGCTGTTTTTCAATGCTGCAAAAAATTCCAAAAAATGTAAAATTTGGTCTCCAAGCACATTTTAATATAGATTGAATATCTAACGGTTTGGATCGACTGTTTGGACTTTGAAAATCGGAGAACCGAATCGTTTGTTCCTGAGTCCAGGAACAAACGTTTGTATATTAGCCATTATATATATTATGAAAAAAATTATATACATATCTACGGATATCCAATCCGTGCCTGTTTAATATCCGATTCATATCTAGGCCTGCTAATGAGCTTGGCTTAGCTCAGACCCAGCTCGGACTCAATGAGAGAAGCATAACAGCTCAGATTCAGCTCGGCTCAATTTTGAAAGAAAAAGCCCGGCCCGGCCCGGCTCGTGTGAATACTAGCTAGGCTAGGCTCAGCTCAGACCATATTTGAGCCCAGCTCGGAAAAAACTCATTTGTTTTTCTGTAAAGCTCATTCAGCCCAACAAAGTAGTTATAATAGAATTTGATATTTTCGCTGTTATCTTTTGCTACTATTTTTTTATATTTCATTTTAAAAAACATTTAATCTGTTTAATGATTTTAAAATAATAATATGAACATAGCAGTTATTGGAGAAAAGCCCATAGAATAGTAAGTGTTAACAAATAATATCAGTAGAAATTCAATTTGTTCCTGATCTTTCTAATAGATCAAGTATAATTAAAAACCGAAGTCTAATAGGAATCAGTGTTGTAAAAAACGGTCTTAATGGCCGATTAAACGACCATTTATTGTTAACGACGGTCAAACCGTTACGAATACACTTAACGGAGCCTGTTTGCGGATGAAAACGATTAATCAGCCGGTTTTTCCGATTAATTGGCTGTTTTACCATTTAATCGTCCGTTTATTCCCGTTTATTTCAGTGAATATTTATTTTCACATTGCTTTTTTTTTTGTGATAGTGTGTAATAATAAGGTTTATAAATCTTGTATTGTAGTTTTATTTGTTCTTGAATATACATCCAATATTTTTTATATATGTTTTTTCTTCTTACTTACTTTGAAATTGATTAATTCTTATATTATTTATATATCATATATTTTTCTTACTTACTGATATAATTTTTTCAATTAGCACGATGTGCTCATTTATGCTATTAAGTTGTTATCATAAACTAAATTTAGTGATTTTATGTTGGAATGTTTCATTTCTTTCAAATAACATGTTATTAGTATTTGAAAAAGCTTAATTCTCAAATTTATTTTTTCATCAAATAAATGTGTCACTTACATGTAAAATGTTTATGTGTTAAGAAGAAATAAGCGTAATGTCATGTCATAATAATAAAACTAAGTTAAATTAAGTTTATTTGATAAGTTTAATGAGTTAAATAAATTATTTTTAATAAAGTATGATATATATACATAAATTTAATAAAAACGTTAAATTGTCTGCATAATTCCGATTAATCGGCCGCATACCGATTAATCACTTGGCGGTACCACGTCCGTCCGACGACTGCATACCGTTATTTACAACACTGATAGGAATATTAAAAAGGCAGTAGAAACTATAAGAAAAAATGGTACACAAATAAAACCATACAAAAAATATATAAGGAACAATATCTAACACTAAGTTAACATACTTATAACCGGTAAAAGAAGCATATTCCACAAAGCAGGAAATGGTATACTAAAAAAAACACAGCTTAATGGATACTAATCAAATCGGTACTGATACAATCTCAAGTGACACATTTCCAAAAAACCAACTATCTCTCCAAACCAAAATATAGTATCCCAAAAACATAAAAGAAATCTGAGCCGATGGCGTACTCTATTAGCATCCCCACAGCAAATCCAAACATTGCCCATCTGCAATTCTGCATAATAAATACATCCCATTATTATTATTATGTTTAATTACAAATTGAATGTTCATAGGGACTTATCTGCAGCTTTGATGGTAACATTATGACTAATTAGTATAGGGACTGTATGCAAATTAATTCGAATCAACTCATTATTAGTCACTGCCAAGACCGAGAGCGCGAGGTGAGAGAGTGACAGACAGAGGCGAGAGAGCTTGAGAGCGAGAGAAGGAAACAGAAGATGGGATTCGATGGGCAAGTCGGTTCGGCTCGGACTCGGTCTTGTTTGAGTGAAAAAATATGAGCCAAGTCGAGTTCGGACTTTATTTAGTTTAGAGTCTGGCTCAATATAATTTATTGAGCTGTCAAACTCATTAACACATGAGCTGGCTCCGCTCAGCTCATTAGCAAGTTAACGTATTTGTATCCGTTTAATATCTGATTCGTATTTGTATCCGAAAAATAAAACAAATATGATATAATTTTATCATTATCTGATCCGTATGTTTGCACCCACTCCATTGCTACAGTGAAAATAAAATCGCTTTTATTATTTCTGTTTTAGTTGCGGGAGGCGCCGACATTTTTATTAATATCCAAAGTTTAATACAAATTATTAATTATGCTCAGATTTCCAAACTTTCGCTAAATATACCCAAGCCGGCCAGAAAATGTCCGGCTTAGGTACCAGAGTAAACCGGCCATTTTCTGGCCGGCTTACTCCATTTTTTTTTTTTTTTTTTTTTTATAGAGAGAGAGACACTATGAAGATCAAAATATTGAAATCTAAATTTGAAATTTTTGTTTAAATTATTTGTTATATTACTTCTTTTAATGTATAATTAACATATTTATACAAAAATACGATAGATTAATTGAAATTACGTTGAATAACATTAAATTATGTTAAATTACGCTAAATTACATTAAATTACGCTAAAATACGGTAAATTACGCTAAATTACAAATGAATATGGACGATATCTTCACTGAAAAAATGAAAAACAACGATGAAACTTTAAACGGTCATAAAACGGCGCTCGAGTGTCCGATTTCAGCAAATGACCACTTTTCGGAAAGCTTGCGAAAAGACGCATGCGTCCGTGCCTGCTATGTCAAATTTTGAAATTCAAAATTGCCAAAAAACTAAGGAAAGAGCCTCAAAACTTGAGTTGAAGTTTCCAATTAAGATTTTTATTTATATTATTTAATCTAAGTAGCTCAGTAAATTACTTACATAATGAACTTGTAGAATACCGATTTTTACTATTTTTGGAATTTATTACTATTTTTTATGATTCATGAAAGATGGCACATAATCGGTCTACTTTAGCGTAATTTTCCATAGTTTAGCGTAATTAGCGAAGTTATTGTAATTTGAGTAGAACTAGGGTGTGATGTGCTCACCAAGCCCTTTGGTGAGCACACCTCCAAATACCGCATTTTCAAAGTTCAAATAGTCGATTCGAACCTTCCAACGTGTTCTTCATATTAAAATGTGCTTGGAGACCAAATTTTACATTTTTTGGAAATTTTTTACTATTTTTTCAGAATTTTTGAAAATCAGTGTTTTTTGAATTTTTTTTTTATTTAATGAAAAGTGATGATTTTCAAAAATTCTGAAAAAATAGTAAAAAATTTCCAAAAAATGTAAAATTTGGTCTCCAAGCACATTTTAATATGAAGAACACGTTGGAAGGTTCGAATCGACTATTTGAACTTTGAAAATGCGGTATTTGGAGGTGTGCTCACCAAAGGGCTTGGTGAGCACATCACACCCTAGTTCTACTCTTGTAATTTAGCGTAATTTAACGTAATTTAGTGTAATTCAACATAATTTATTGTAATATAGTGTAATTCAACATAATTTCCAGTAATCTAGTGTATTTTAGTATAAATATGCTAATTACAAATAAAAAGAAGTAATCTAACAAATAACTTAAACAAAAAATTTAAATTTTCAGTGTTGAATTTCAATATTTTGCTCTTCATAGTGTCTCTAAAAAAAAAAAAAAAAACCGAGTAAGCCGGCATTTTCAGTGTTGGATTTCAATATTTTGCTCTTCATATTTTGCGCGCGAGCATTTTGTTTTTTTTTTCAATAGATGTTTTCACCGAATCGGATTTAAACTCATTAACTAATTGGATACTTGATAAAAAAAATAATGTTTTAACTTATATTTTCCAATGTTCTGACATTTAATAATGATGTTCTAATTTATAATATTAATTACATAATTCAAGAAATTTATTTTAATTTTAATCTTAAATTTAATCCAAAATACAAATCATAAATCCAAAGAGGGGCAAATAAATTTTCAGGGGGAGCAAAGTCGATCAGGACTGATAAATCTCCATTAAAACTCAAAATCCAAGAGGGGGGCGACTGACCCTCCGGTTACATGTGGGTCCGCCCGTGTCTGTACCCCACATTCATATCTACAATACCTAATATCTAATATCCAACTATCTAATATCTACAATCAATTCTTTATATGCGTTTCAACTTGCGATATTTTACACATAAAGCATTGTCTTTTACCACTAATAATAAGTTCAAGAGGTATTCAAACAATTTACATATTTTTTATGGATCGATTCGGCTTATTGCAATGATCACATGAAATGGGTAAGTGCCTGAACATTTCTAATTAAAATTAAGCATTAAAATATGACTGTGAACACATACCATTAAAATTAAGCATTAAAAATAGACTATTGTTACTATTCCTTGTGCTGCACATGATTTTTTTTTAAAAGTGTATAGTTTTGTAATTTTATTTAATAAACTCTTTTTTAAGTTAACCCAGTATGAATTCACATACTCCCAGTACCGTAAAAGAGAATCTAGCCCGAATTTCAAAGCAACAGAGAGTAAAGGAAATTTTTTACACATATTGGAGACTGGAGAGGATACTTGTTCAATCCAGTATTCGGTGAGAATCAAGCAAATCTAAAGTTGAATAAATATCGTCAACGTGTCTAAATCTTAAGTGTGAAGGGATATTCTAAGCTCTTTTCCCCGGGAATTCGGATCCAGTGAAGTAACTCAATTTTTGAGTTTTAGATCGATACTGTCCAATTCGAATATGTGAAAATTCATTTTCTAAGTGAGTGCACGCATTCCGATGACGAAATGGAATTCCGAAATAATTTCGAACGACGAATTCGAATCGGACGGTCTCGATCCAAAACTCAAATATTGAGTTACTTTAGGGGATCCGGACCCGTTATGGCACGAATAAAGAGATCCGGCATTTCACCTTTGACCGAACTAGTCTTTGATTTTATCGTACGGTCCAGATGCAAATCCAAAATTTGGGGATGTGGACTGTGTGGTTCTCCCGTATCCACGTATCCGCCCATCCACTGGGCCATGATCTAATGTGGCAGGTGTATATAAAGAATCTGTACAATTGCTGTTCCTTCCTTTTTCTTTTCTCCTGTAACTCTGCAAGTCCTCATGATAATATATCAGCAATTCAGCACATAGTGACAAATCAAAAGTTCGAGTTCGGTTCGGCGAGGTCAAAAATTCGTGATTCGGATATAATTCGGTACAACAAGGAAGCAAAAAGAAAAAACCCAAAAAAACAGTAATTTTTTTTTTTTTTTTTGCCATTTTTCTCGTGAATAATTCGTAACTCGCGTTTTATTCGCGAACAAAACGTATTATACGTTTTTCTGCATTTTATTCGGAGTTCGATTCAATTATGTTAAAAAAATGAATTATACGCGTATAATACGCGAGTTATGTCACTATGATTCAGCATAGTCGAAGGGTCTGTATGATGATCTAAGAAAGATGGGAATAGGAGATAATAAAAGCTATATTGATTTGTAATAAACTTATTTTATAATCATGACAGTTGATGAAATTGTTATCCAAATGAAAATATAAAATTGTAATTTTATATGATAAGTTATATGGGTGGGTTTTTTTACCAAACGGCTTTGGACAAAGTCTCATCTAAAGTCTGATCTATACCGTCCTATTTGCATCAAAATTCGTATAAATATTTATATTCAAGGAGCTATTTAAATTTATTAAGTTTTAAATATATTTGCACGAATCTCATTGCAAATCAGGGTTTTGGACAAAACCCAATCCCAAGTTATATATCTAATTTGATACAATTTAAAAACCAATTGATGACAATCAATTTTTTATTTTATTTTATTTTAATGACTGTTTTAGCCTAATGATTTTCAAGTTGCGTTAAATATAATGTAGGAACCGGTAAATCATAAAAAAACACATGTATCAGTTTTACTTTTTTTTTTTCATTTTAATAACTCTTTTTTTTATCTTCCCAATTTTCATATAAATATGATTGTTAACATATCTCTTTTTAATATAGACTATTTAATTAATTTATACAAGTATAATTTTAGTTCTTTTTTGTATTACTAAATTGAGTAAAATGTAAGTCATTATGAAATTTCTTTCTGTCAGGAGATCTTTAATTTTTCGATAACATGTTTGGCGAACAACAAAATCAGTCTTTGGTTTAGTGACAAAGACAATACTCTCCGTATGAGAGGTCGCATCTTCGAAACTTAAAGAACAATTATTTGTGAATATTAGATGGCTTGACCTCCAACCA
Source organism: Carex parvula (assembly GCA_025461045.1). Classification (NCBI taxonomy): domain Eukaryota; kingdom Viridiplantae; phylum Streptophyta; class Magnoliopsida; order Poales; family Cyperaceae; genus Carex; species Carex parvula. Next base: position 32,742 of record JAJGRW010001783.1, on the reverse strand, counting down.
CCCAATGTCTGAAAATTAATAACAATAGGTAAAATATCGAAAGACTTAATTAATTAATGTGAAGGAGTCCTGAACAGATTCATACTAGACATTTATAATAGAGTAGGGTTCAAATGCCTCCATTTTTCATGCCTCCACTTTATAATATACCGTATTTAGGGTTCAAATGCCTCCATTTTTCATGCCTCCTCTTTATAATATACCGTATTCTAGTGTCAAACTTAATGTGAATTAGTGTTCAGGTAATCTAAATTAGTCCTTAAACCAGCTTTAAAGCAAAATAATTGATAGCAAAAGAGTAAAAATTCAAGAAATTTAATGGAAAGGGGTCTTAACTCTTAAACCACTTTTGTGCAATCAAACTAATAAATGACACTTTTGATATTCACCTAATGAATAAGTATTTAAGCTTTTACGTATCTGAATTAGGGGCGAAGTCAAACTTTCAACACATATGTAGGTCAAATGTAAATAGAGAACAACCGTATAAATTTTTTATACTGCGAATGGGGTCAATTTACACTACCTATAGTATTTTGCTCTAAACTATATAAAAAATTACGTATAAATAGAGTGGGAAAAATGGCACAGCGGAACCGGCTCCGTCACGGAACGGCACGAATGTTGGTTACGTGTTGTGGCCATCTTTAGAAAATTTGACATGACACGTCACGCGAAAGATCTAGTCACGACACAGCACAGCACGTGGTCGCGCGAGTCACGTGTAATTAGGACCGTTAGATCTTGATCAAATGATGAAACTTAAATAAACTAACCTAAATTATGATCAAATAGTCACGCGAGTCACGTTTGGTCACGGCACGTTTGGGCACGGCGTGCGCTTGACATTTTGATCACAGCACGACATGGCACGTGAATAATTAACTTGGTCACAGCATGGCACGGCACGAGACCAAAGTTACGGCACGCCTCTTTTTTTCCACTCTACGTATAAATACAAATTTTTTTAAAAAAGGGGTCACTTGACCGAATTTAAATTTGCTGAAATTCGAAATCCATAAATAGTACCCCTGAAATCTCGAATTCAGCTATCCAATTTTTTTCTGTGCACACATCTCGAAATAGCTGATTTTTCTGTACACGCACCTCGAAACAATTTAACAACTGGATTCCAAATTTCAGAAATTTCAAAGTTACTATTCACGATCTCGAATTTCAGCACATTTGAATATGACTCTCATTCAATATACATAACTCCGACTCTTACCTATATTATATAGTTGGTACTTTTTTAGTTAATAATCGGTTAATAAACTTATGTATTCAAAGTCAATTTCAAACAATTTGAATAGCTTCTTTGGATGGATTCTGTTCATTGTAATTATCACGGTGAATGTGGAAACGTTATCTAACATCTATTGATAGAGGTGCAAACGGATCGGATATTATTCGTCTGGATCCGGATCTGTATCTGAAAATTTGCAGATTCAGATTCGGATATTCAGATACAAATAATTTGCAAATACGGATACTAATATAATACAAATTAGACGGACATGAATACAGATGCGGTTTTTATTTCGAAAGTGGATACGGATAATTGTGTGCATAATTACAATTTTTTTTGTCTAATTGTATCAAAGCACTGAATCACATTTCTTTTGTTTAATTGTGTGCAGTAGTTGATAATTTTTCAAATAGAGAATTAAATATAAACTTGATCAGGACTCTTCTAAGTACTCTTAAACAAAGAATATTAATCAGTTCAAAATTGGAATAATATGTTATATTTATTTTTAAATTATAAACATATTTGTGAATAATAAGTTAATTACGTTACAATATCCGAATTATATCTGATCCGTATTCATATCCGTTTAATATTTGATCCGTATTCATGTTCGTTTAATATCCAATCCGTATCCATATCCATTTAATATCCGATCCATCCGTATCTAGGATTTTACCACTATCCAATCCGTATCTGATCCGTTTGCACCCCTACCTATTGGTATACTTGTTCCTGTTCGGTGTACTGCGAGCGCAACGTTTTGTTGAACTTTTTTGGAAATATATTCAGTTTAAAGTAAACTTGTCAAATTTAAAAAAAATATTATTTCTAATTTTTTTTTTTAAATTTAGCAACTTAGCTCGACATATTTAATAAAAAAATATTGACCAAATAATATAATAACAGCCCGAAAAAGCCTAATCAGATAAAATTGTTACAGTTCAGTGGGCCGCAATTCAACTCGCACCATCAAACAAGCCGATTTGTTTTTATTTGTAGCATTTTAAAAGAAAAAAAATTTACAATAGCCTGCAGTCGGGCACAACTCAAAACGTGACAGAAATGCAGACTAAATGTGTGTTTCACTCGAAGTGAAGTCAGACCTAGTATGCATTTTACTCATAGAGAAAATAAAAACTAAGTATGACTGTATGAGTATCCCTCTTATATTTTTTTTTACTTATTTTTAATTTATAAAAAATAGTTATTTTTTAATTATTTTGTAAGACACAATAACAAAAATTAGAACGTAATTGTTTCAGTTATAACGACAAATGATATGTATTTTTAAAATTAAAAAATAAGTAAAAGAAAATATAAAAATTAAACGCAGATGACTAGGTCTGAGTTTTATCTCTGAGTGAAACGCAAACTCTGTGTTTTTGCTATGTTTGAAATATTTCCAACTTGCATGCTACTTTGAGAATTTTATTATTTTATACTGCTACAAATGAAAAATTCGGTCAAACAAATACATCTTTTCTGTTCAATAACATATCACAGGATATCACAAACTGCTAGATACCATAGGCTACGTGTATTATACTCCCTCGGTCTCTCCCTCTGTTTTTTTTTTGGTTCAAATTTTGTTTTCTCTTTTCAGTAGTGCCTTTTATCGTTTTTTCTATTGCATTTTGATTTTAGCCATATTTTGGGCCTAATTAGGTATTTTCAAACAAAAATCTACGAATAAGTAGCATGAGGTCGAAATTTCTACTTCTTTGTTTTTCTTCTATTTAGCATTTTCCTTATTTCAGGTTTTTTAATAGTTTTACTAGACTATATTTTTGGAGCCTACTTGAGAACTGAGACAATGAACATCGCCGATTTTTTTTTTAAATAGTATTCCTTTAAATTGTTTCAACGGAACAAGCCTCGCCGGGCTGCATTTCGAAAACTAGCCTCCACCGATCCTACGGATCGGTGTAGCAAGAAAAACACAACCCACACCGATCCTAGGGATCGGTGGAGCCCGTTTTGCACCAACCACACCATATTACACGGAAGACCACACCAAATACTCCTGCACCGATCCTGTGAATCGGTGGAGCTTCAAAAATGCCTCCACCGGTCTTATGGATCGGTGTAGGTAGGTTTAGGTAATTTGGAAATACATCTTAGCCGTTTGTTCTACCAGTTCTTCCTTCTCTAATCCGTTGCACACAACAATTAATGAAATTATTCACGGAATATCTTGAGCCGACAAAATTTGTGTGCTAATTTTCGTGTCAAATCAGAAAATATTAAAAAATACACCGGAATTGTCTGGATAGGAGGACACGGACTCTAAAAATACATCTTAGCCGTTTGTTCTACCGGTCCTAGGTTTAGGTAATTTCGACACACATATAGGCATTCGTTTAGAAATTTGGAAATCAAGCTCCACCGGTCCTAGGGATCGGTGGAGGTATAGATGAGAGATTTTCTGTGGCGATACCCTCGCCTAGTGCAAAACAGGCTCCACCGGTCCCTAGGACCGGTGTAGATAGGGTTTTTTTTGCTCCACCGATTCTAGGGATCGGTGGAGGCTAGTTTTCGAAATTCCGCCCGGCAAAGGCTTGTTCCGTTGAAATAGTTTAAAGTAATTCTATTTAAAAAAAAAAATCAACATCGCCTACCTCAGAGTTCTCCATAGAACCGTGGCCTAGCAGATTCGAAACCAAACTAGTAAGAAGCCTGAGGCCTTTTATATCGCACTGAACCGGTAGCGCAAGAGCCGTTAGAATGGGTCTGTAGCCCATCAGACGAAGAATGGGCTTGCAGCCGTCCCAGAAATCCCCTCGTTTAGCAGACATGCAATGGTTTTAAGTTTTAACTATAAATCATTTCTGGGTCATCATATGCACACACAGATTGGGCTATCTGGACCAACGATAATATACCAAAGAGAAAATAAATAAATAAAATATCGCGAAAGGGGTTTGATTTGATAGAAATTCGATATCTAGGTAAACTGGGTGGGTTTATCCTGTCACACGGAAAGGGTTATTTTAACCCGTCCCACTAATCGATTTCCGTTTGAGCTAATCACCACTAATCAGATTAATTGAACAGGAAAAAAAATGAGACGGTGTATTCATTCCCGTCCGGAAAAAAAAAAAAAAGGAACGGTGTAGACCATCCCGTCCTAGGTGTGAAAAATTCGGACTTCAATTATCTTTTCTTGTTTCTATGACTCAAGAAAATTCATGGAATCCAAAGTCATAAAAAAAATGACTCAGGTCAATATATGATGGTAGTTGAAATTATAACTCTGGTTTCTATGCATCAAGGAATCATATATTATAAAAAATCATGGAATCTATACAAATCAGAGTCATTTTTTTGTTTGCTGTTGTACGGGACAATCTATACCGTCTTTGGTTTTTTCTTTTTTGTTTGCTGTGGAACGGGACAATCTATACCGTCCTTGGTTTTTAATTTTTTCAACTTACTTAACGGACAGACTGAGATGGATTAGTGGGACGGGATAAAACAATCCGTTTTACCTACATATCAAATTTTTGCCAAAACCATCCCGTTTTGCGATATTTTATTTATTTATTTTCAATTAATAAAGAGCAGAACTAGGGTGTGATGCGCTCACACCGTGAGCGCACCTCCTATAGAGCGCATTTTCAAAGTTCAAATAGTCGATTCGAACCTTCCAACGTGTTCTTCATATTAAAATGTGCTTGGAAACCAAATTTTACATTTTTTGGAAATTTTTTACTATTTTTTAAAAATCATTGATTAAACTAAACAATAATTTGAAATTTGAAAAACAAATGATTTTTAAAAAATAGTAAAAAATTTCCAAAAAATGTAAAATTTGGTTTCCAAGCACATTTTAATATGAAGAACACGTTGGAAGGTTCGAATCGACTATTTGAACTTTGAAAATGCGCTCTATAGGAGGTGCGCTCACGGTGTGAGCGCATCACACCCTAGTTCTGCTCATTAATAAAAATTATGGCTCATAGGATGTAGATATTCACGTTTGATCTTTTCTGATTAAAGTCAGAGTTTTACACTTTCTCTCACCATTCTGATTAAAGTCAGAGTTGGAGTATGCTCGTGTTTGGTTCATTAACTTAATGAGCGAGTCGAGTCGAGGTGAAAAGACAGTACCGAGTTGTCTTTTATGGAATTTATGGAATTTGCACTTTCTCTCACCATTTTGATTATCCATTTTCGTCTTCTCTCTAAATCTGGTAATACTTTTTTCTCGTTTTGGTATATCCACATGTGATAGTTTCCGCATTGAGCAATATCCGCATCAAGGCCATTAATCACAGAAAAAGATTAATCATGTTTAATGAGTAGAACTAGGGTGAGCTGTACTCACCAAGCCTTTTGGTGAGCACACCTACAAAAACCGCATTTACAAAGTTCAAATAGTCGATTCGACTCTTCCAACGTGTTCTTCATATTAAAATGTGCTTGGAGACCAAATTTTACATTTTTTGGAAATTTTTTACTATTTTTTCAGTGCATTTGAAAATCACAGCTTTTCATTAAATAAAAAAAAAATTCAAAAAACACTGATTTTCAAATGCACTGAAAAAATAGTAAAAAATTTCCAAAAAATGTAAAATTTGGTCTCCAAGCACATTTTAATATGAAGAACACGTTGGAAGAGTCGAATCGACTACTTGAACTTTGTAAATGTAGTTTTTAGAGGTGTGCTCACCAAAAGGCTTGGTGAGCACAGCTCACCCTAGTTCTACTCATGTTTAATATCTGCATTCATAAGTTGGAACCATCTGGATCTTAACCATCTTTAGTTGCAATTAATTTAAAAATTAATTTAAAAATCCAATAAATGATCTATAAGATGCACGCATCAAACTGATATTAATTTGATATGAGATGAAGAGATTTAATATATATTTATTGCGAATCAAGTGATATTAAGTTGCAACATTTTAAAATAATTTTTGATGCATTACGAAATGATACACGAATTGTATGAAATTTGATTGTTAGAATACTATGTATCTAACAATATACTTATAAAGTTACCTTTTATTTTCAATCTTATTTAAAATAATTTAAAAATAATTATCAAAATAATTATTGTTTAAGTGATCCCTCGTTATTCTAAATTTCCATAATTATCTCTTGTACCTTTTGCTTTCAAATGCCTTCAATATCATCCAAGACTAAAGTTCCTATAGTTTCCCAAGAAAATTAAAATTATTTCTCTTCAGAATACCAATCCCAAACATTATATAAATTGACTAGTTGAATAATTATTTCTCTTCAGAACACCAATACTGAACATTATATAAATTGCCTAGTTGAAAAATACATGAAATTCCCCCTAAATACAAAATACTGGTCTATATAATAACTTGTCTAGAATGCAATAAATGATACAACAGCATGATAAAGTGAACATTAATTGCTAGATCACATTTATTGTAATTCCGCATGAAAACAACACAACAGACGTACAACATTTAAAGACAAAGAATAACTGCTGATTAATTATCTGCGGACTAGACTATTTTGCACATGAAAAGTTGAAAACACCAACAAATTAACACATCATACAAACACAAAATAAAAGTGCTGGTTATCTGCAAACACTTTCGTCCTCTCTACTTTTTATTTTTATTTTTATTTGTTTCCATTTGCTACTCGCTTTAGAGCACGACCTCTCTCCCATGAATCCAGCTAAACTGCACGGTCTTCCTCTCCTTGGCACGGCTCTGAGCCCTCTCCTCAAGCCTCCGAATCCTGGGGGCAAGGGTACACACATAATCCTGCGCCCTTCTGCCTTCACCAGAGAGGCCCACAAGGTCGCCGACCTCCCATTGCGCCACTAGGAATTCGAGAATATCGGCATAGTCCTTGGCAGTGTAGACTTGGAGGCGCTGTGCTACCATTGAGAAATGCTTGAAGAGGTCGTGGTCACGGCCATCGTGCATCATGTGTGCTGGCATCACGATTTTCTTTTGCATCATGTTAGCCAGAGCTAGAATTGTGCTGTCAGGGTCAATCTCAAAGAGCTTCTTCACTATCTTTGTGTAGGCTGTCTCATGACGCTTCTCGTCTGATGCAATTGTCCCACATATCTAGAACAAAAGTTTGATTGATTGTATTTCAATATGAGCTGCTCACATAAATAAAATTATATAAGAACGGCACAATTGTTTGTAAGGCTATCCATTCTACTTGTACCGGTACCTAACTGGGTACTGTGACAGTATTATTATTATATGTCACAAGCATGTATAAAAATGAAACTAGCGTAGCAATCAATGATCAGATGCCAAAAGGATAGTTATCTTTACAAATTTCAAATAGTACCTGAGCGAGCTTAAGGTCCCCATATTCCTTGGCATGGCGGGCAGTGTTGCTATGGGAAATGAATGTGGCTCTTTCTTGGAATGAGGTATATATAAAACCGAGGTATGGGTTGTTCTCTACCCTAAATGCCTGTGAAACAAAACAATGTTGAGTATGTATGCATGGCTGCGGCTAAAATTACTTCCACGTAAAATTCTGATGGTTCATTTAAAGTATGCCAGTTGCAGCAAAAATTCTGATGGTTCATTTAATCTTTTCTCACAATGGTTGGTTTTTGTTTATTGGATTTCTTACTGGACTTATGTTTTATGTGTTCAATTTAATTTTCCAGGTTCTAACTAGAAGCTTTTCATAAAGGACAGCAAATTGTATGGAGAAAATACAAAACCATGTCTGTACCATTCCGTCACCAATCAGATATTGGATTGTCTTCTCGATCATCTTCATGTCCACACGGCCCGTTAGATACAGGTACTTATTCAACAAATCACCATGCCTGTTCTCCTCAGCTGACCAGCCACGGGACCAGATTGCCCAGCTCGTCGGGCTCACACCAGTATCATCCCTAACCGCATCCATGGTGTTCAGGAGTTTCTGGTAAGTTGGCAGTGCTTCCTCAGTTATCATGTTTCCAACCAGGCATACAAAATAATCATCTGGAATTTCCTTTGCCTGCATCTGAACCTCCAGCACTTCATCATAGAATTCGTCAGTGGAAGGCTCTGGAAGGAAGTCTTGTGGTTGCCAGCATTTTTCTACCGGCTTGAGAAGTGGCAAGATGTTTTCTCTGGCCCAAGGCTCGAGGTTATTAAAGATCTCGGTCTTCTCTGGAGGCATGGAGTAAGAAACTTGCATGTGTACCTTCTGTGGCAAGCTCAACGGCTTTCCCCCAGTTTGAACTCTTGAAAAGGAAGAAGTTATTTTATAAGAACCGGTGGACTGAAATTTCTTTAGCCTCTCTTTTATTTTGTTATGTTATTTTTCTTAGCTCTTTAGTGTTCAATTGCAGTCTGAGGTATAATAATTAACAAGGGTTGACTTAGGACAATTGGATCAACTTCAGTCCCAAATTTTATGCAGTTAGCCTCAAACTGCAAGTAACCCATAAATTTTCTGCAACTATCACAAATTCTGACATCTGATTGACTTAAATTTAGAGAGTACATTGCTTTAAAATGTGATCTGCAAATTTATTTTATTCTTTCCACATGCACTCATCCAAAATGTCACAGCTGAAGCTTCCCTGACTTCTGTGTTTACAATGCGAGACAGAATGAGAAACCAGGGGTGTTTCAGCACATTTCAAATAGGATGGGCAAGTGAGGAAATAGATATCTTTATTCTCAAATAAGAAGTTCCTAATATTTGAGGTATGCAATGCACAGATAATAAACTTCCCCAAAAAAAGAACTGGTGAAATATCAGACAGATAAACAGCTCCAATTTTAGACACTAACAGGTGCTACTCATTAGATGCTGTAAGATTCTAAATAAAGTATAGCTTGCCAGACTAAACAAAGGGGCAATAAATATAACACACTATCTCAGTTAATGCTACTAAGTGAATAATGGCAAGCAGCTAGAAATAAATTATTTGATCATTCTTCAAATGTCTTGCTTTATAAAAATTAAATATTACATGTCAATATGTAAATGGAAGAAACTATCTTCTTTCAGGGTTCAATCTTGACCTGTTACTCAACTGAAGCCGGATTAGACTAGGTCAGGTTATTTGGTAAGATAAAAACATTTTTGTACTTTCTCCTAACTTCAGAAAATTTAGATTATCCGATTGAAGTGAACAACTGGAACTACATATATAAGAGAGAGAGGTTCACATTCTGGTAAAGACGGACAATCAACAGGAAAGACAACAGAAAAAAAATTATATGTTTAAATGAACAACAACACCCGAAATCCAATGAAGTTACATGAAAGCAAACTAGGAGTCAGACAACACTCCGGATTGAAGTAACATTTCAGTAACCTCTAGTTGATGACATCCACATTAACAGAAGGACTAAATGACAACAACAACAACAAAAAACAAAACTCACCAAAACCAAAACTTACGATGAACAATTAGCATTTAGCAACTGTAACATAGAAAGAAAAAGGAAAGGGAGCTCACTTTGTAACTATATCTGCCTTGGAAACCTTGAGAGGACTGAATCTCCTTTTTTTGTAGCTTATGAGTGGTGGAGAGGAAAAGGAAATGAACAGCATTTTTGAAGCCACTTGAAACGCCATTGTTGGTGCTTCCCTTGGACAGACAGAGAGATATGTAGAAAGAGGCAGTAGCCAGTAGGTGGATTTAAATAATGGCATGAGCGCAATGTGGACCAGGGCTGGGCAAAATTGCTCAAACTCGTAACTCGCTCATTTACAACTCGAGTCAGTGTCAACTCGAGTTGGCTGACTCATTTAATAAATGAGCTGAGTTTGAGCTTACCCCAACTCGCTTATTTATAACTGGAGTTACATAGCATTGATCACAATAAATCTTAGAAATTGTTTTTGTTAAGCTGTTGTATGAAAAATTGCTGGTGTTTATGTACTAAGTTGCTGTATGAAAAATTGTTGGTGCTTATGTACTATTGCTATATTAAAAATTACTGGATGCTAATAATTTTTTTTACTAGTAGTATATAATTAACTGGTTAAACAAGTTATAAACGAGTTGTGAGCCAACTCGAGTTGATAACGAGCTGAGTTCGAGTTGGCTCTACAACTCGTTATTACCATCCCAACTCAGTTGACTCGCTCATTTATTTAATGAGCTGAGTTCGAGTTGGAGGTAACTCGCTCAAACTCGGCTCATTTACAGCCCTGGAGGCAAGCCCATCTAAATTCTAAAGGGAGTAATTACTGATTTGCCCTTGTATTTCTCTTTTCTTTTTTGAATATTTATTTTTCTTTTAGCTTTGTTATTTTAGAGCAGTTCAAGAATGAGAGAAGAAACAGAAAAACAATTTTTCTTATTTTCGACATCCAGCGCCAAAAACCAGTACATCAAGAAAATATTTAAATCATATGCTTCCTACAGATAGTGGCCATAATTTTTTCTTTTGCCTATCCCTTACAATTGAAAATCATTAAGAAATATACTCATAGAGATGCACTCATTGGGGACACATAACACCCCAAGTGACTTCTTGCTTTTTGCCTTTTCTTTATCGTTGCATTTATTTTCATTTATACTTTCTTTACCGTTTAATTTCTTTCTACTTAATTTAAGCATATACTTCCACGGAGGCACGGCTTGTTAGTCCAAGAATGTATATATATACCTTTGTAATATGTAATGTAAGATATATGAGATACATTTTCATCAATAATACACTTCATTCAATTATTCCATTATTTCATAAGAGTAAGTCTATGGTACTATGCATAGCACGGATTGGTCCGTACTACAGATCAATATTTTCGTTTTCAAAATTCTAACGGTCGATTCAAACCGTTCAACATGATTTTCATAAGAGAATATACTTGTGGGCTAGATTTTTTATTTTTTAGAATTTTTTTACTATTTTTTTAGACAAGTAAAAAATCACTGTTTTCGGATGGTCCAGAATTTTCAGATCAAGTGATTTTCTACCTATCTTAAAATATAGTAAAAAAATTCAAAAAAATATAAAATTTAGTCTGCAAGTACATATTCATGTAGAAATCACGTTGAACGGTTCAGATCTACCATTAAAATTTTCAAAATGAAAATATGACTCCGTAGTACGGACGAATCTGTGCTATGCATAGTACCATAGACTCACTCATTTCATAATACTTACTTTTAGATGAATAACACAACTATCCCGGTTTTCAAATATTTGACAAGACTATATCTAGTTTTTGAAACCTTGTTTTCATAATTTTGATTAAACTTATGCGTTCAGATAACTGAAAAAAAAAAAAACGAAACGAATGCGTTACGATTATCGGATCTGTTTCTTCGTCCTGTTCTTAGAAAAGAAATTCAAACACGCATAAGTTCAGTCAAAATTACCGAATGCATGAGTTTAGGTCTTAGGCATAACCTAGTCAAACTATTAAAAAACGAGATAGTTGTGTTATTCATTTAAAACTTTCATCAGTCTTTAATTTTATAGTGTGTTCGGATCTATTGTAGTGGAATTCACTTACAATCTTGACAAGCAGCACAAACAAATAATTCAACAATTAAGATGTGACATACAGAAAACATATATGATGTTGTCAGAACTGATGAATTAAATGTGGTGAATGTATAATGTTAATAAAATGACTTGAATAGTTGAACTGTTGGTATTTAATGGCCTTTTATAAAATATATTATAGTAGTCGAGTTACATTAATATTAATAGAGCAGCAGTCTATATGCATGTCTAACAACACACATTTTATTTTGGTATTGTCTTGGCAACGGTTTATCATAGAAAAATAAGGTCAACATTTCGAGATAAACTCATGATTTGTGCTTTTTTTGGAATTTTGGTCGTTAGTAATGCAATATTTTGCTTGAAACACAAGGTATATAAAGAAGACATAGAAGAGTACTTGTCTGACACACACACACACACACACACACACACACACACACACACATATATATATATATAGGAAGTGTCTACGGTGATATGCATAACATAGAGGCCTTCGTGCTACGGCTTAATTTTTGAGTTTTCAAAATTCTAACGGTCGATCCGAACCATTCAACATGATCTCCATATGAATATGTACTTGCAAACCAAATTTTACATTTTTTAGAATTTTTTTACTATTTATTAGCCACTTTGAAAATTGCTGATCCAATGGTCCAGAAGATTTTACTGTTGTATACAAATTACTGTTTTTTCAAAGTGGCTTAATAAATAGTAAAAAAATTCTAAAAAAATGTAAAATTTGGTTTGCAAGTACATATTCATATGGAGATCATGTCGAACCGTTCAGATCGACCGTTAGGATTTTGAAAACTCAAAAATTGAGCCGTAGCACGGAGGCCCTCTATGCTACGCGTAGCATATTAGCCAGATTCTATATATATATATATATCTGTGTGTGTGTGTGTGTGTGTATATATATATCACAACTGAAATTCAGCCATCGAATTTTTTCGAAAACGCATCTCGAAACAGCTGGTTTTTTCTTGCACACATCTTAGAACAGTTTGACAGCTGGATTCGAATTGCAGAGATTTCAGAGTGACAGTACTGACCTCATATTTCAGCAGATTCGGATCCCCATTTTTCCTCTATGGTACAAATTTCATTCTTACTTTGTTGAATCGAAGCTTCAATAGTCTTTTAATACTTGTGCACACTAAATGAATGATCAATTTATAATGACAATGCTTGTGTGTTTCAATAAGATTGGTCATTTTTATAACGACCAAACTTTTTCACCAATCCAACAATTAAAGAGCTATCACCTTTTCTTTTCTTTTTTTAACAAAAGAAAGGCTATGGAAGAATAATTTAAAACAGTTTTTTGCCAAGTGAAAATTCATGTGTATTGATTGTTCTATGAAAATTGCAGAATTTAATCAAGCATCCACTACTGACAAGTGGGTCCCATCACAAAAATAGGTCAGGGAATTGCTTACAAAGCTCATACCGAAAATAAAGTTCAGCTTATTTAATTTGATTATTTTGTGGTTGGTTGTGAGGATGGGAGGATTAGAGGAGAAAAAAAGTGGATATTGAAATTCAAATTTGGAATTTAAAAGCGGGTATCGAAAATGATTTTTGGTATTGATAATTTTTGTAAAATATTAAGCAAACAACTATGTTTTCAATGTTCTGTTTTTTTAGATGATGGTTTATAAAAAAAGAAATTCACCGACCACACTTATTTATTTATTTATTGGAGGATTTTATTTTTCTAAAATGAGGGGTTCGGTGTTTCTTTTTCAAAACTAGCTAAAGGGTTGACCCCAATTAGACATATTAATATTCAAGAATAGTCACAAGATTTGCGAATTATTTACGAATAATTCATTTTTTTGATAATAGTGAACCGAACGCCGAATAATTTAGTTAACCGAACTTTGACCGAATTATTTGGAAATTTTCCAATTTTTTCCCCAAATTTTATGAATTATTCGCGAACTTTTCCCGAATTTTTTTGTTTTTGTTTTTTTTTGCTCCCTTGTGGGACTGAGATCTCCGGTCCGGATAATTTCGAATCATTTCCGAATTATATCCGAATTATTCCCGAATCACAAATTTTGTAACCCGCTGAGCCGAACCCGAATAATTCATTTGCCACTATGTTCAAGAGCGATGATTTAGGTAGGTCATTTTTCCTTGAATTTGGTTGGCACAAGATAAAAAATCAATAAATTACAGTTCAAGTTAATAATAATAAATGAATTTTAGTGCATATAATTTTTTACTTCTTAAATTTAGATAACTAAATTTTAATTTAGTGATGATAAAAGATAATATATTTTGTGTCACACCCCAAACCAGGATTTCCGGATTAGGGTGTGATTAATCCCCATCCCGTGTCTAATAATCGAACAGACACGCAAGTCTGAATAATAGAATAAACAGACACAGCGGAAGCAAATATAATACAAAAAAGCCAAAGTCATAAATATAAAATAAACATAACATAATATACATCACATGACCCATACAAATCCCCACCGGGATCAAATATACATAGTCTAATCAAAAGATACATAATCTATCGAATCCAATGTGTATAACAAAAACATTGGATCCGGAAAAGCCTAAACAAAAGACCCTAAACTAATCAGGCGACGTTGTCATTAGGGACAGCTCCTGACATCTCCTGCTGCGGACCGTCAGACTCGGTACTTGCCCACATCCAAGAAAGGTGGGTGAGCGAATGATCGCCCAGTATGTGACCCAGTATTATCCCTTCAGGGATCCTCTTAAGTCAAAGCACATTTTAATTTGAAATCTACGTAAAGCCGGTATTTGTTAACTTTTAATGCACATGCTGCAGAAATTAAAACCTATCATAGTACCACAAAAGAAAAATACATATAATAGTAGATGACATAATGTGATTTTCCTATTACGCCAAAATGATGAAATTTTCCAAAATAAAATACAAGGAGAATGAATATTATACTCAATCGGAGTCCTGTACAATAGGCACTGTTTGTACAAACAGACACAGCTTTAAAATTCTAACTACTTAATTTAAACACTTAATTAATTAAAATCCTAATTGATCTACGATGTGTTAAATTATTTTAATTTAAGTCCAAACCATGCTTTTTAATTAACTTCCTACATTCTCGTAATTCTAATCCAATCTTCGGTAATTTAATCTGGTGCTCTAACCTATCAATATTGGGTTTGTACAACCCGATCAAAATTGGACTAAATTGGGCTAAATTTCAATTTACTTTAATTCAAAAGCCCAATTGGATTCTTAACTATTACATAAAATATATATGATTTTCGGTTTGGGTCCAAACCCAAAACAATAATATAAATCAAGGCCGAGCCTCTTTTTATTAGAAAATCAATGGCCCAATAGCATTTATATTTAATATGGCCCATAATTCAATTATCTTGATCTAATGGCCGACCCTTTTTAAATTTCACAATTCAATTCTCCAATTAACACCATTCAACAGAGAAGCATAATCGCCGGTACCAATTACCAGTAACAAAAATTGGCACAGCAAACCAACAGAACAAAGGAAACAAAGGCCGGTACCAGTGGTACAATTAAAACAGGACCCGTACCAGTCGATGACATCATCGCAATTTCTCGAATTCCCCGATCTTAATATTTATGTAATCGCGTCTAGAAATCAACAACTCGCACGCGATACTTAGCAATTCGATTTCTACGTCGTAACCCAAATTTTTCATCGAGCACAGATCAAAATTTGGTCAAAATATACAATGAGTAAAGCCCTTGTCAGTGCATACCAGCACGAGTAAGCATCATAGTCGGTACCAGTACACAAGAGATCACAATAGCACAGAAACAGCAAAGACAGAGACAATAAAAGCGGGACAACCCCGTATATAGATCACCGTACCTGTACTGGTACGGTGTCAGTAAAGCCAGCAAAGACAGCAACAAGGAGATCAAAGAAATCACGACACTGGGCACACAAAGACACCAGAAACAAGAAAACGGGGCGTACCAGTAACCAGCACACAAAGGAAACCAAAACCAGCAAATCGGCACAAAGGCACCAGAATCAAGGAAAACGGGGCGTACCAGTAACCAGCACACAAAGGAAACCAAAACCAGCAAATCGGCACAAAGGCACCCCCGCAAGCAACAATCCAATGTCATCGTCTCACCGAGAAAATCAACAACTTGTGTGACACGATCCAATTTTTCCCAAATCGAAACGTCTTCTCACAAAAGAACCAAGTAAAAAGGGTGTGCTTTAATTACCCGAAAGAAGAAATCGCAAAGGCAAGAGAACGGCCGGCACCAAGGTACTTCCTCGCTCACGGCCGTCTAAAAGTAGCAAGCACCAAGACAGAGACACCAAGGACAAAGCATCAATCGCAAGAACAAAGGCAGCAACCGAAAACCCTAGGGTTTCGGTGATATTCATAATAGAGGCAAACGGAAAGAGGAGAGAACAGATTATAATACCCGAGAGGCTTATAACAACCGAGAGAGAGAGAGGCTTATAATACCCGAGAGAGAGAGAGAGGGGCTTATTTTATAATCCGATATTTTTATTAATACCCAAAAAAAAAAACAGATTATCAAATCTGCCCCCACCCAAACTTATTTTTAAATCTACCCCAACCGCCCGTTCACTGGGCGGTCCAATTTCCTTAGCGGACCGCCCAGCAGCTGGGCGGTCCACTCTTCACAGCTGACCGCCCAGCTGCTGGGCGGTTCGATATTTTTTTTTATAAGCGGTCCGACCCCCCACTGAACCGCCCATCTCTCTTCTCTCTCTATTTTCTTCTCTGCCTCCCCGCCGCCCCGCCGCCCGAAACCAGCTCCAGCCACTGTCCCTCTCTCTCTCCTCTCTCCTCTCTTCCTCTCTCCCTCTCTTCCTCTCTCTCTTAAACTCTCTCTCCCTCTCTCTTCCTCTCTCTCTCTTCCTCTCTTCCTCTCTCTCTTCAAATCTGCCCCTCTCTCTCTCCTCTCTTCCTCTGTCCCTCTCTTCCTCTCTCTCTCTCTCTTCCTCTCTCTCTTTTTCTCTCTCACCCGAACCCTAATTTTCGGCCATCTCAGCGACAATCCGATTATTTTCGAGTAAGTCTCTAAATAATTTTTTTAATTTATATTTTGTATCTTGTATTGGCATTGGAACGATTAGTAGAAATTGAATTGTTAATTATCTTGTGCGGGTTGTTGATTTTCCCGACACAATTAAATTGTTCAAAATTAGGGTTTCCAAAATTAGAATTTGTAGTTTAAGGTTTAGGGTTGACAAAACTGAAGTTTATAAATTAGGGTTGAATTGTTAATTATCCTGTGCAGGTTGTTGATTTTCCCGTCGCAATTTAATTGTTAAAAATTAGGATTTCCAAGTTTAGGGTTGAATTGTTAAATTAGGGTTTAGGGTTGAAATTGTTAAATTTGGGTATAGGGTTGAATTGTTAAATTAGGTATTGTTAAATTAGAGTTGAATTGTTAATTTAGGGTTGAATTGTTAATTTAGGATTGAATTGTTAAATTAGGGTTTAGGGTTGAATTGTTAAATTATGGTTGAATTGTTAATTTATTGTTGAATTGTTAAATTAGGGTTGAATTGTTAAATTAGGGTTTAGGGGTTAAATTAGGGTTGAATTGTTAAATTAGGGTTTATGGTTGAATTGTTAAATTAGGGTTTAGGGTTGACAAAATTGGAGTTTATAAGTTAGAATTTATAAATCAGGATTTATAAGATAGAATCTTCTGTTTATTGAAATGTAGTATGGTCAGAACTAGACGGGGACGTGCATCGGATGCCCCTCTGGAGACGGGGGAGAGTTCACATGATCATGATGCAGAGGCATCCGGTGCAGCGGCATCCAGTGCAGAGGCATCCGGTGCAGCAGCATCCAGTGCAGAGGCATCCGGTACAGAGACGTCCGGTGCAGAGACGTCCGGTGCAGATGCTCCCTTTGGAGATTATCCGCCTCACCATCCTGACACATTTAGTCCTCTTCTTTGGACCCCACATGTCCGTCACCGTGTCTCACTTGCATCTATGGAGGTACGTTGGATTTGTATTCCTAATTTAAATAGCATTATTTAATATTACAGATAATTAGACATTTATATTGAAATCAATGTAAAATGCAGGACACGACGATGATGACAGTGAGACATCGCACCCCCGAGATACCATACGTCCGTCACCCGTTGATGGAGCAGTGCATCATGCATCTCGGGTTGTATCAGTTGGCCACCATGCCTCACTGTGATATTGACCAGGCTCTCGTTTGGGGTCTAGTGGAGAGATGGCGACCGGAGATGCATACATTTCACCTTCCAGTTGGGGAGATGACAGTCACACTAGGTGACGTCAGCGCCTTATGGGGTTTACGGATAGATGGCGACCCCATCGGTGGTGTCTCAGACCATCCGGACTTGATGGACATGATACCGGAGCTGCTGGGGTCCCATCCGACGGACTTGCAGAAGAAGAAGAAGAAGAAGAAGAAAGGAGAGGATGAGGAGGAGTGCCGGTATTCCAAATACTGCATTAGTCTTGCGGCGCTCCGCAGTTACTTCCACCGGCGTAGGATCACCTCTAATACACATCACGAGCAGACCGTTCTGAGGTAATCACAAACAGTTGCAAATTAAAATATGTTATGGATTCAACAAAAAATGTAGTTATTTATGTCTCTAATTTATATTGCAGGTACGTGAGGGCGTTTGTCATGGATTTATGTGGCAGCGTCATGTTTGTCAATTCCAATGGTGATGCAGTTCCGATTATGTTCTTCTCTCTGCTGAGGGACATTCAACGCCGTTGAAGTGGAACTGGGGTAGAGCCGTGCTCGCCTACTTATACCGGGGCTTGTGTCATGCTTGTCTGGTAAGTTTGTACAAATATTTTAATTTTTTTTTTACAAATATTAGGGTTCCATATTTACCAGAAGTGCACCGCATGTCCAAAATTTAGGCGACGAACAAGCAGATTGCCGGACCGCTTCTTCTACTCCAGCAGTGGTCCTGGTCGCATATACCGGTGTGTCGGCCTGTTCCTCCAACTCAGGCGGGGTTATGGACGGAAGATGACCCCGAGAGACGTCTGGGGTACGGTGCCATATGGGGTACTCCCCACACGTACGAGGACACGGGCAGGGGGAGGACCGTGGGAATTTCGTATGTCCAGGGTCAGCTCCAGATGCTTCACGAGGCGAGCATCACCTAGTACCCCTATCGTCTGTTCTACGATCAGAACCTTCTGTGCCGGCTGACATTAGAGTTGAGAGATCTCTATTTTTATCGGGGGCCATGCGTATGTTTCTGGATAGTTGAGTACCACTATCCTGATCGAGTGCCCCGTCAGTTTGGCTTGGATGCCTATATCCTGGATTTTCCAGAGTTGGGCGAGCAGCAGACCACCCAGCTACACAGGTAACTACCCACTGCCTTATTGTTTGTCTATTTTATTACTTGTTCAGCCATACACGTTACTAATTAATTTATATTGCAGCACTAAACACAACAAGCCCAAGGTCAACTAGAGCACGCGTTTCTGAGAGCATTACCAGCGTGCTGCATCACCGGGGGATCACTTATGGACCCCGCCTTCAGCTATTGATGCCCCTATACCGGTCGGGCCCTGAAGATTGAGATATTTAGTCTGGTACCAGAGATGGAGCATGCCGACGATTTATCTACAGGGGGACTACGGTGATGCTCTTCGACGGAGACTCACGGGTGACGGATCTAGGACTTACTTGCCTTTCGGCCCGATCCATGCTCGTTCGGTATGTTTAAATGAAACTGACATGCTTAAAAAATTATAGTTATTTATTCATCTTCTAATAATAATAATGAAAATATATTGTGTGCAGATTTTGACAGCTATTTGGGGAGTGGCACACAGCTTGGTGTGCATGGCGAGAAAAAGTTAGAGAGCGATAGGATGTCCAATGCTCCAACACAGTGCACCGATCATGGAGGACTCTGGCTGGAACGGGCGCCTCGTTGGTATGTTGCACGATGTTGGAGAGGACATTAATTGGCGCGAGATAAATGCCCCACCACCAGATCCGGAGCAGCCTAGAGCCCCTATCTACGCTGATGAGATGCCGCCACCTCCTGCAGGTAATAATATGTCATACAAATGATCATTAGCAAGTGTCTCTCTAAAAGATCATTCTTATTAATTTATCTTCATTTCTGCAGATGATGACTCGGGCTGGGCGATCCACCAATGGGTGTTGAACAACAACGCATGGAATGCGTACAACGAGTATGGAGTTCCAGTGCAGCTCACCAAGGTAGCAAACCTTCATTGTTTAATTAATTTATTCGTTATTTCTATGTAGCAAAAGTAACATTGTTTACATGCAGGATGAAGCTGCCGGCATAGTTGACTTCTCATTGGGTGACCTCACTGGAGATGAGGGCGGATGGGAGCCCAGACAGCACGCGGCGAGGCCAGTGGGAGTGGGACGCAGACTGCAGATGGTTTTGCCTCTGCTATATTTGGCACACCGCCTCCAGCCACGTATTCTTCTACTTGGGAGGCCGATCCGTGGGTGTTGCGTACACAGGTGGGGATCCATTGGGAGCATGCATTACACCTGGGGGAGGACCCATAGGTGCGCGAGGCCGTACACGATGACCTGCAGGTGGATGAGGTTCACCAGAGGCGTCTGCCGTCGCAGAGGGACCGCCATGCACCTACTAGGTTGGAGCTCTCCGAACCTCGCCCTCGTCATCGCCGTTAGGGTTTTTATATTTTTTTTAGTTTGATAGGTTTCTAGTATTTTAGTTTGGATTATTATATTTCATGTTTGGACTGTTATGTTTCATTTTTAGACTTACCATTTAGATTATCTATTTTTGTTGTTTAGACTTATCATTTAGATTACCATTTAGAAACATTTAAACATTAACAAACTTAATATAAAACTAATCAATTATATTAAAGCTAGACAATTACATAACATATAAAAATAATCGTCAATTATAAAAATATAATTGTCAACAAATAATAAATATATATCAAACAATTTAATATAAAACATTCAAACAAATCATTACAACAATTTAATATAAAACATTCAAACAAATAATTACAACAATTTAATATAAAACATTCAAACAAATTAAAACATAAAACCCTTTATAAAAAAAATAATAATAGCGGACCGCCCAGCTGCTGGGCGGTCAGCTATGAAAAGTGGACTGCCCAGCTGTTGGACGGTCAGGTCAGGAAATTGAACCGCCTAGTGGACGGGCGGTTGGGGTAGATTTAAAAATAAGTTTGGGGTGGAGGCAGATTTGATAATTTGTTTTTTTTTTGGGGTATTAATAAAAATATCGATTTTATAATGCTACAAATGAAAAATCGGTCAAACGAATACATCTTTTCCCGACATTTTTATTAATATCCAAAGTTTAATACAAATTATTATTTATGCTCAGATGTTGATCCAATATCGAAAAATGCCCAAGCCGGCCAGAAAATGGCCGGCTTTGTCTTTTTTTTTTTAAACCCGTACATAATTTTCTATTAAACTTTGGATATTAATAAAAATGTCGGTTTAATCTTGATGAGTTTATTTTTGCTGTTTAACGCACTTATGCAATTGTTTTAAATATTTTTTTTGTTTATTTTTTATGTTGTACTACTATTTTAATGTTGTAATATTTTCTATTTAGCATTATCATGATAATTTATTTTATCTGTAAAATATAAAAATAGTACCATAAAAGTACACATACAAAAAAACCGAAATATAGGATAATCTAAATATACCAAACATAAATAGTGTACCAAATATAAATAGTACAAACTAGTAAAAATACAACTAAAACTGAGAGGAGGTATATCGCTGAGGCAGTACTCCGGCGTTCGCCCAGCGCCAGCACGGCCAGGCTCTGTCTCTCTCGGCCTCCACAATAGCATCGGCGGACCTGAGTATCTGCTCGGCGCTATCCCATCTGGCATCGCCCGTGGAGACTGGCTGTACTGGCGGAGGTGTACTGAAGATAGATGCGGCGAACTCAGTTCCCAAGACAGGCTAAGTATGAGACCCGCTACCACTAGCCTCTCCATCATGCAGCATCTCTGTGCCGTATCGGGATACTGCCGGTGCCGACATGAACGAGAGGGACTCCATATCAGACGTATCGGTCCCCGCAGGTGGTGGCTGTGGCGGCATCTCTGCCGGACCCTGCAATCATACACATAAATTATTAAATCTGATCTGAATGAAGAAATTTATTAAAACCTGACAGATACTGAAGTATGACATACTTGAGTCTGCACCAGACGTCCATGCTCATCGTACCATGCTGTTCACCCAACGCTGGACAATACCCAACGATGGTAGTCCCACTCTGGATGCGAATTGGGGGAAGGTGGCATATCATCTAGCAGAACCGGGCTCGGGTCGGGCTCGATCGGATATATCTCACACCAGTTGATGTTCTCTCCGGCGTCTCGCAGCATACCGATGATCTTTCCACCGTGTCCGGCATCCTCAAATCCGATAAAACAATCATAATAAAAACAAATATCCGAATAAGCTAGAATTAAACAAGTTAATGCATTGACCTAAACCCCTAGAAAGAGAACTACTCTCTCATGGAGAGATCCATAACAAAGTTTGGCAAAAACAATAAGAAATGAAATAAAAAAATGATTACACCCTTTCTTAGATCCAAAACCTCGATCTTGCCGACTCCTTGCTCGAATCTTCTTCTTCTCCTTCCTTGAAAAGCCTTCGGAACTTCGAGAATTTCTTCAGATCTCTCTCTCTCAATTTGTGGAAAATGGATATGTAATAATGGATTGGATGATAGTCGATGATGAGAGAGATGAAACTCTTCCCCTTTTATAACCAAAGATCTTGCTCAATTTAGAAGCTAGAAGTGGAGTTAGTGGGTGCACTCCTCAAACTGCCATGTCTATTTTTGGCCTTCTAAATGTGTCCCTGATGTGCCAAAAATAGAAAACATCTTGAAAACGCGAATTTCTGGCTGTCTGCGAGTCCAGTGCGTCCGCACTGGTGGTGAGTGCGGGTGGTCTGAGTCGCACTGGCTCCAATTTCCATTTGGTTCCAAGTTTCCTTTTCTGGATTTTCTGTGTATTTTCCTGAGTGCGTCCTGTTTGACCCTAAAAAGTCGGGATATAGAAATAAAAAAATATAAAAAAAAAGAAGAAAAAAGGAATTGAAACAAAAAAAAATGGCGCTGTTTAGTTTTTTATTTGAAGCTGCTGCCGAATATATATAATATATTCTAATGGGATTGCTGCCTAGGCTCGAATAAAAATGTCAAATTGATTGAAATAATTGAGCTGCTTGAATTAGATGGCTATATGGCCGAATTTGAATTAAATTGCTATATGGCCGAACCAAATAATTAAATGGCCGAATTAAATTGGTGGCTAGCCCAATTATTGCATGGTCCAAATTGAGAGGATAGAATATGTTCTAGAATATGCTCTAGATATTTTGTTCCCATGAACACATGTCACACTACCAATGAAGATGCCAAAATAGGAGGGATGAAGATGCTCTAGAATATGCTGTAGATATTTTTGCTCCTATGGACACATGTCACATGACCAATGAAGATGCCAAGAATATTCCCTTCAAGCTTGTGGGATAAACATGACCACTTGGATGTATCTAAACCTTTGGATGAGAGTTAATACAAAGGAGTGGTAGGGATCATGCCAACAAGGCTCCTCTAAACCCTAGGCTCTACCCCTTGCCTAGCCTATATAAACCCCTCATTTGAAGATAAAGAGGAGACACTACAAAAAAAGAGGCAATACACAAGAGAGAACACAACATATATACCACACATAACACAACACACACAATATATACACCTCACCAAGGCCGAATCCCTTCTCTTCTCAAATCAAAATACCAACTAGAAATAGGTAGAGATTTTGCAATGTAGAAGCTTAATAGAGCTTGTTTTCATGTATATTAATCATGAATCAATGAAAGAATGTTCTTTGTTTATAGTTTCTTATATTATATCTCTTCTCCTCTCTTCTTTTCTTTACATACTTGGAGCTTCCTTCATTTTATATTTTTTTCTTTTGTTTTCTTTATTTTATTTCGAACTTTTGTGAAAATGCAAAATGAGAAAGCTTCATGATGTTTTAAGCTTATTTTATAAGCAAAGCATGAAGTTTAATGATCATCAAACAAAAAATAATATATGCATGAATATATTAAATAAAAGAAAAAATCCTTTCTTTTCTCTTTGACATTTCTTTCTTTGATCTTTTTGGTGTTTTTAAACCAACTCTTCTTAATTCTTTTAAAGTAATTAGGTAGTAAAAATATGAGAGTTGAGCTAGCTAGCTTCCTCTTATATTGGAGCTACTTGATTATTTTAATGAAGAATTAAGAAGAAATTAAAAGTGACAATAAAAAAATATACACAAGGGGTTGAAAAGGTCAAGCTAGCTAGCTTCCTCTCAATCCTTCTTAAATGATCCAAGGGCCCATGATTCATGTATAGAAAGTTGATCTTTCATGTGTGCTAGATTACACATTGTGAAGGATTAAATTAATATACATGAATATGGTGAAAGATAGAGGATTTAGATGCAAATAGTCCTATGACATCTTAATGATTTGCCCTATAATCAAATGAAAAGAGCACATGATATGCAAATTTTGATAAAATAAGGGTCTTCTTGCAAAAATCATGCTTTGACATTCTTTTGATATTTAAAACCTTTTGATTAAATAAACTTTTGAAACTTTTGTTTCTGGTATGGTACCAAACCAAACTTAGCAACAAAGCACCATGCAAATACCATTGATACAAAGAAAACCCTCAAAACGGTGAAATTGACCTGTTCTGGTAAAATAGCCAGTGCAGACTGGTACGAGGACCAAAATAAAAAACAAACTATACAGTCAGATAGAGGACTTCAAAACACACAATTTAGACCCAAACTTTACATTTATAGCATTTTCTATGCAGTTTCTATGATTTTCTAAAGTTCAGCTTTCTAAAATACAAAAAAAACTGATAGATAAGCTTGTTGTCCCAGAACATGCCTCCTACAAAATTACAAATTAAAAATAGATTTAGGCCTTCTAAATTCCTGAACTTTTTGAGGATATAGATTGTGCTTTCCTGAAAATTTTGGTACCAAGAATACTCAAATCAGAGTTGTAGTCTATCTTGCACAAATTTTACAAAAATACTTGTCAGCAAACAAAACTGGTACTAGACTGAAATGACCCTCTCTGGTAAAATGACCAATCTAGACCAGTACAGGGGCTAGAATGCAAAATGGACTGCACAAATATGTAAATAACTTCAAAACACACAAGATTGACACAAATTTCATATTATTTGGATTTTATTTCGATTTAATATGGATTTTTGAAGTTCAGAACTAAATACAAGCAAAAATCAGCTAAAATACCCTTCATATCCTAGCTGCACGGATTTTAAAGCAATACGAACCCTTTGATAAATGGAAACACGGATCTCAATGCAGGGTTTTATCCAAAACCGAGATTTAAGAATTAGCAAGTCTCTGCCTTGTGGGACCCGCATGTCAGCACACCCAATTTAAAAGATAAAACGTCTTGGCCAAATATCAATGTTGAATTCTAAAGCTAGCACCAATCCCGATGCCCAATATTCAAATCTCAAAGTTCAACATCTAAATCCCATGCTCAGCACAGACTCTAAAGCCCAAAGCACACATTTTAAAGCTCAATACACAAATCTCAAAGTTGAAATAATAAAGAATAAAAGATCTTTTACACATAGACCCCTCTGATAAAAGGAAATTGCCAGCGAAATCCTTGGAATTTTGCAAATAGGTCCCTAATGGCCTAAAACATTGTCAAACAAGCCCTTAAAGGCCCAACTTTCATACAAAACCCCATCAAAACTCCAATCACAAAGCCCAGTCCTCCAGAATTTATAAACAACCCCTTGAAATATTAAAACTCTTACAAACAAGTCATCTTTGGCCATAACTTCTTCATTTCAAGTCCAAATTGACTTAAACCACCTCCAAATGAACCCAAATTAGATTTCCTACATTCTTAAATCAAAATTAAACATGTTTAAACATCAGCCAAAATATAAAATGACCAAAATACCCTTTCTTCAAAATTAAATGATTTCATCTTTTAATAGAATGTAAATAATTAATAAAATAAATAAAT
This sequence comes from Carex parvula, assembly GCA_025461045.1. NCBI lineage: Eukaryota > Viridiplantae > Streptophyta > Magnoliopsida > Poales > Cyperaceae > Carex > Carex parvula. The sequence continues at coordinate 6,897 of JAJGRW010001783.1, read as the reverse complement.
ATGTCATAAATCAAATATAAAATAGTGTATATACACTTCTCAAGTATTCCAATTCATATTTCAAAATATAATAAACATTATTTTTAATATGAAATCACATACATACACACATATCCAAACATACAAAATCAACCAAATCCAATATGTGAGTCCCCTTTTAGCCCCATTATTCAATTCACATAAAATAGGTACAAATCCCGGAATGGACGAGGTGTTCAGTATGGCTTGGAAGGGTCATCTGATGTAATTAACAGCGGGGGCTTGCGCCCGCTGGGAGTTAAACGTCCCCACAATCATTAAACTCTCTCGATAGGCTGATTATGAACAGTAGGTCTGTCGAGGGTGAACCAGAAGGAACAGCAGAAAGAAATAGAATGTTTCAAGTTTGATGTTCTCTCTCCATGATATGAAAATGAGAGAGCACTGAACTCTGAGACATTTAACACATGTGCACACACCTTCCACCGCTGTGCAACTTTCTGCGCCCTACAGTTCGCTTCTTGTGTGTCTTTCATATTTCTCTATTGGTCGGGTATTGGTGTATGCTCGCAAGGTGTTCGACGAAATTACTCATTGAATGTTTTTATGGCTGTCCCCAATAATTGGTATCAAAGCACGTTGGGCTTTGGCATATGAGTGATTGAAGTTTGAGTGTGTTTAAATTTGAGCTTGTATCGTGATCATACATATGTGGTGTAGAATGGAGAATATGAAATTTGAGAAATTGAATTATAACAATTGGACTATTTGAAAAATATTGATGGAGGACTACTCGGTGGTGAAAGAGCTAGATTTACAATTGATTGGTTTGAATGCGCAACCCATGCACATGAAGAATCATGAATGGTGTTGTTTGATCGAAAATATTTGGCAGCTATAATACAGTGTATTGCTAAAATTGAGAGGATGAATGCACATAATTTCCACTTGTTCTGCATTTATTATTTCCAGCGCATCTTAGGTATAGTCAATAATACATAAATTTGTATATTATCTGGATTACAAATAATAAATATTCATCTTAGTAATGAAAGCATTAAAAAATCGTATTAATCAATACAAATTCCAATCAGGCTTCTCAACATATAATATGGTAATAATGACAAGAGGTTCTTGATAAAATATATCTTGATGCTATGTATGAGATTAAATTCTATATATCTATATATATAGTTTTCCAAGACCCATTAAAATCAGCCTAAAGTTTAAATTTGATAAAATATGCTCTAGTTCTATATTTTATTATCTATTTCTCAATAAAATATATTACACACACATGCATACTTTAATTGTGTTCTTTTATCATCAATATACACTACTACAGAAATAGTCATTGTACACTGCACATTGTATACGTATTTGACAATTTTATATAAAAACCGTGTGATATTGTAATTTTTTGGAAGCCCGAAATATCTGTGGGATATATTACACGGATATTTATTAAAGAATCAGTGTAGAAAGCCTTGAGAGAGCTATACGGACGTTTATCAGGAATTGTAAACGGATTATTGTTTAACTAACAGTGTAGATAGCCATGGGAGTGTAACTGCAATTACCAAAGGGTTGATGCTTGAGTATGATTCTCTAGAGCTTCCATTTTTTAAGAGTATTGATTTGTCAAACAATAATCTAACCGGTGAAATACCTCAAGAGATAGTTGTTCTTGCTAGTTTATTGAATCTAAACTTGTCCCACAATCACTTAATAGGAAACATTCCGCTTGAAATCGGAAATATGTCATCTCTCGAGTCACTCGACTTTCACAAGAATAACCTATCAGGGACTATCCCACAAAGCATATCCACTTTATACTCTTTGGAAGTGCTCAATTTTTCTTACAATAATCTATCTGGGAGCATTCCAAATGGGCATCAGTTGCAGACGCTTAATGACCCATCAATCTACAGTGGCAATCCATACCTGTGTGGACTCCCACTAGAGACGAGTTGTGCTAGCGGTGTGAGACTTCCTCAGAGTAATGGTAACAATGATTCCAATTCAAAAATAACTGATGATTGGGACAAGTGGTTATATTTGTTCATCGAGTTTGGGTTTGTGGCAGGATTTCTAGTAGTGTTTTTCATCCTACTATTCAAAGTAAAGTGGAGATGTACTTATTTCCAAATGGTCGATAGTGTGCTTGAGAAGGTATATAATTATGGGTGTCATAAAATGAAGACAAAATAAATTGGATCATAGCCCATTTTGGTTGTTTGTGGCGGAATTCATCTCCAAACCGCCGTTGTACTCTTCAATTGATTAAAAGTCAAACCGTGAGTTGAAGGGTCTCATCTCTGAAGGCTCCTCTTCAAGTTATTTTCTAGGATTTTTTCTCTTTGTTTAATTCATCCAAATACACTTGATAATATCATATTAGTGTATGGAATTGTAAGAGAGTATGAGATAGAGTGTTATTGGCTTGATAATCTCCTAATATTGTAAAACTCCTTGTTATAGTGATTTTGTACTGTGCTCCCGTGGTTTTCTCCCGAAAGGGTTTCCACGTAAAATCTCGTGTCTCTTTTTTTATTTTATGTGCTTGATTGCTTGTTGTTGTTGGCTTCTTTTGTGTCTTTCAAATTTCTGCATTTGGTCGGGTATTGGTGTATGCTCGCAAGGTGTTTGACCAATTATTCATTGAACGCTTCTGCGACTGTCCCCAACTATTGGTATCAGCTAGAGCACGTCGGACTTTGGCATAGGAGTGATTGAAGCTTGAGTGTGTTTAAATTTGAGCTTGTATTTGCGATCATACATATGTAGTGTATAATGGAGAAGGCTATAGGATTTGAGAAGTTGAATGATACTAATTGGACTATTTGGAAAATATTGATAGATGACTATTTGGTGGTGAGGGAGCTAGATTTACAATTGATTGGTTGGAGTGCGCAACGCTTGCATAGAGAGGATCATGAATGAGAGTTGCTTGATCGAAAATATTTGGCGGCTATAATACAATACAGTGATGGCTAAAATTGAGAGGGTGAATCCACATAGTTTCGAATTGCCCTGTATTTATTATTTCCAGTGCATCTTAGGTCTAGTCAATATCAGTGTTGTACGTAAATAATGGTATGCGTTCGTCGGAAGGACATGGTTCCGCTAAGTAATTAATCGTTAACAATTGGTTATAATTGGAAATAATCGGCCGATTAGTGGAAAAATCTATGACGGTTTGGTCACCGCCAACGACTAATCGGCCGATTAATCGGTCTAAACGAATATTTTTTACAACACTGGTCAATAATACATAAATTTTGTACAGAATCCAGAGAACAAATAATAAATATTCATCTTAGTAATTAAAGCATTAAACAATCGTATTAATCAACAGAAATTCCAATCAGGCTTCTCAACATATAATATGTAATAACACTTGACAAGAGGTTCGTGATAAAATATATCTAGATTCTATGTATGAGATTAAATTCTATATATCTATATCTTTTTCCGAGACCCATTTAATCAGCCTTGAAGTTTAAATTGGATAAAATATGCTCTAGTTTTATATTTTATTATTTATTTCTCAATAAAATATATTACGCATACATGCATATTTTAAATTGTGTTCTTTTATCATCAATATAATATTTTGTTAGTAAGTAATTTAAAATCAAATGTATCAGGCTTTTTAAATCATGAAATTTACTGCACAAGAGAAAATGTAACTATAAGCACTAATTTTGTTATGGCTTTATAGTTGCTTGCCCTTTTTAAAGGATGAATGATGGACTTATCATTAATGGTTAATACTTGTTAGTTACACAATATATAAAAAATACAAATCGTTGTCTCCTCTAGTTCTCTTTTCATTGTATAAATTCAAAAGAATTTAAAAGATGGGTTTTTAAGTGTTTTTTTCATTGTATAAAAAACACAAATGCCCTCATTTTTTATTTTTAAAAATAGCTCCAACCATCAGGATTCCTGGCGGTTCACATCGGTCGTTGGATTGTGTGCTCTTGGTTTTGAATTCTGCTAATAACAGGCCGACACGTGTCACGCCAGATCCGAATTCAGCTCGGGTCCGCCACCCCTAAAGTAATCCAAATTTTGTGTTGAATCTGACCGTGAAGAACTGCACAGGATCACTTAAATTTCGTGCCAGAGAAGATCGGACGGCTTAGATCCAAACACAAAATTTGTGTTACTTTAGTGGAGTCTAATTCAGCTTTTGGATGTCCAAAATTGTATTTTCGTTGTAATTAAAAAAAATTGTATTTTCGTTGAGAAAATTTGAGTCGGTCAATCTTGATGTGACGGCTCAGATGACAACATGTTATAAGACCCTCTGTTTTAACACACCCTATTTGAATCCAATGACACATATATAAACACACAAACGCTAGGCCGGTATATCTGCCAATGTATTAAATAGCTGTAATAAATTTGCAATAAATTCACCAATTAAGAAATTTATTCTATAAAACCGCCTCATTCATATTCATCGCATATACTATATATTCTTAATAGCTACTTTTTTTTTATTAAAAAAAAAGCTACTTATTAGACTTTCGGCATGTCAGATTCGTAGCGCTCTCTCTCTCTCTCTGTTTTTTTTTTTTTAAAACAATCACTCTGTGTCTGATGAAAATTGTCGAGTTGTCATAAGATATAGCTTCTCTGTCATGATATATAGTTTCGAATTTACTAGTAATGCCGTCACAGTTATTAATGCCGAGTCAAAGTTACGAATCTGACATGCTAAAAAGCGCATAGTGAAATTATGAATGTTAATCGAAAATAAATAAATAAATAAAATATCGCGAAAGGGAATCAATTTGTTGAAATTTTGATATCTAAGTAAACCGGGATTAATTATCCCGTACCACGGGACAGGACAATTTATCCCATCTCACTAATTCAAATTCGTAACCCGGTAATTTCTTCTTAGTTAATTAGTTAAGCAGAGGAATTTGTGAGATGGGATAATCTATTCTGTCTCACAATTTTTTTTTTTGTTTCTTCTCTTCTTAGTTAATAAGTTTCACAGGAAGAAAATGTGGGACGGGATAGATTAACCCGTCCCACAATTTTTTTTTTCTTAGAAAATTAGATTAGCGGGGTTACGAATTTGAATTATTGGGACGGGATAAATGATCCCGTTTTATCTATTTTCAATTTCCAACAGAAATGCCACTCTTTTGCGATATTTTTTTATTTTTAATTTTGATTAATAAAAATATCGGCATAGTCTGCACCTCTGAAAAAGCGCATATTCTCTGATCTCAGTTCCATGTCTTCACCGTCGGATAAGGATCTCAACCTCCAAATTTTGGGCTTGAAAATTGGATTACTTGCATATGGTTTTTTTGATATGCAATTGGTCAACTTTGCCATACAAAATATATTGTCATAAGCTAAATTTATTTACTTTGATTTTGCATCAATTAAACCAGTCCGAGTATGTATCACGAGTTCATGTTCATGTATAAGTACAGTACAAATAGGAAATGATGTGTACGGTGTGGTGTGTTCCCTTCATTTATGCACAAATTGGGTGGCTTAAAATGTGAAGGAATCCATTTCTGCCTTATTATTATGACCATTATTTTTATATCAAATATTGAGCCTAAGTCTTTTATCTGTGCAAACAGCGTTGAATTTATTACTTACTCCGTTTTGCATATCTTTAAAGATGAACCGCAGCCAAAAGTAAAATTTTGGATTGGCCGATTCTTAAATAGAAAAAGAAAAAGTTTGTCTTCCACTTTACATTTATTGCATGGTTACAAAGAAAATTTAGAGCGCAGGATATCATTTTACAAAGAAAAATATGTATCCTCATAATTTAATTAAAATATTTGTAAAGGAACAACTAAATTGGATGTATATAGAATTATCCTTTCATATAAAATATCACTTAGATGTATTATGTCCAATCTATATAAAAATGATTTTTCATCATCCATCAAGCAATTTAAGAACTTGACATTTTGATTTTGTCACATTTAATTGATAACGAAATGCATTTCAAGTCTGTTTTAATTTGATATACAATTTGTCTGAATAATATATAAATAACAAACATGCAATGTATTTAGTTTGAACTTTTGATGAATATTGTCGTCGGTTTGCCATAAAATATATTTTGATTTTACTCAATAAAAATATATTTGTCAACTATACATCCAAGTCATATTCACTCATAACATCAATTTCAGTTCAATATACTGGTAAATAAAAAATTCAATCACAAAAACATCTACCTTCAAAAATTGAGGCGATCACATTCTTTTTTTTTTTATTTGAAAGCCGTAGGTATTTGCATATATTGAAAAATATTGTACCAAGATTACATTGTTCCAATTTAAGTAAATCTACGAGAAAATGAAATATCTAACTGCTGAAATAAATACATGAGCTTTTCTGCTTCCCACTGACAGTGAAGCCACACGAGCTGCAACTAAACCCACACGATGTTCCAACCGACAGTGAAGCCGCACGAGCTGGCCCACCCACACTAAAGATGCACGGGCCTGCTGCTGAAAACCGCACGAGCTACTACTGAAGCCGCACGAGCTGCCGCCACCCACACTGAGCAGCACTAGCTGTTGCTGATGCCGTACGAGCTTGCCACACACCGCCACGATGCCGGCACTAATCTGCCGCCGCCGACATTGAAGCTGCATACACTATCACCAATGTCGAAAAAGACAAACTGCATATGAGAAATAGGTAGACATAGTGGCTGTTTTCAAATGTTATTCTGAACTCTAGCAGTTTAGATCTAAGGAGTCAAGACTAAGATAAAATGCCTAATCATGACAAAATGTGGTAGAAGTTTTGTCCCGCATCATCCTTCACAAATATGATAATAGTCTTTCTTACGATCCCTTTCATCTTCGTACTGACCTAGTTTCGCCCTGAACATGTAGTGAAGACACTTACGAT
>JAJGRW010001782.1:0-40314 GCA_025461045.1 Carex parvula | reverse complement strand
GGGGTGGTGTGGTGTGGTCCAATAAACCTTACTGTCCCTTGAGAGATGGTGTTCAAGATATGGTCAAGAGTTGAAGCCAACTTTTTTTTTTTGGTTGTAAAGAATTAGTGAATGGTTCGAGGATACTTTTGGATTTCACCAGATTGACTGTCGACTTTTAAAAAAAAAAAAAAAAAAAATCAGATATGACATCAATAATTTGGTCTAAGATGGATGGATGATCCTAATTATTTCTCAAACACTGTCAAAATAGTGTTTTTGACTAGTACACACTACACAGGGAAGAGAAGTGAGTCTTAGTATATGGGAGGATTTTGAACTGCCCAATGGAAATAAGGGTTCATGGTCTCTTAATCATGATTAATTAAACGATCTTAGAATATTGATCTTGTGCATATCTAAAAAATAAAAAATAGTAAAAATATTTCATGAATATATAAAATTTGGTGTCCAGCCACATTTAATTATGGAGATCATGTTGGTCAGTTCGGATTGATTGTTTGGACTTTGAAAAACTAAGATAAAAAATATGGAGGCACGACGACACATGAAAGACACGAGGCATTTTGAAATCTCCATAATATATTTCTTTTCCAAATTAATTCCAAATATATACACAAAGAATTCTTAGTGAAAGATATAGCATCATGTTATCATGGATTTACTGTTCATGTTGGGATTCCTTAAAATGTGTTGCCCATGATAACATGTATATCCATCATTTCACTTTTTTGCAGTAGCTACCTACATAAAATTAAAACAGTAGCTTCTTCGTGGTTCTTATGGGGTAGCAATGCCTAACGGCCAACCCACAGAAATGGTCCCTCTGAGTTAGTGCGCGTGATGGTGTGTTAAAAGGTGGGTTCATTGCCTCTGCAAATTCAGCCCACATGCCTGCTGTTCCTATCTGCCTTTCACTTCTCAGCAATTTGATAAAGAGATGGTCTAATTTACAATTTGACCACATTTGTATACTGTGCCTATATACGCTTAAATGTGGTCTCTCTCCAGTTCTGTCAGGAAAACAAATAATAATCTGATTGCGAAATCTGAATAACCAATTGAAGCTTCCATCATTTGTTTTGTGTTTCTCTTTTTCTTGTTCAAAAATAAAAAAAGTTCAACAAATCCACTTCTAATATTAATTCCAATTTAAAATGAAACTTAATCTTCCATCACCAATTTGGATAGAATCCAAAAATTAGGTTACTGATAATTATACCAGCTGCCACCTAGGCACCTAACGAATCCAATCCTGGACCAAACTTTTGGAGCTGCACAGACATCCCGACTATTGTAGAGCTATTTTGCCAATGATTTAATATTGGTTCCTATTTCATATATAGGATTCTCCACCAATCAAAAGGTGGATTGGATTTTCATATGACCTCACATGGACAGAGAACTAAGGTCAAAGAGAGCAATATAATAATTGCTACAAATGTAAGAAATAATATATATGTTTCCTTGGACAGAAGGCTACCTCAATTTATGATACTAAGTGCCTGTGGAACATGCCGCATTTCAAGCATAGGTCTACATATGAGCGCTACAGCCGTAGCCTTCTGATTCATAATGATGGGGTTTGATGAATTTTGATGAAAGGTGGAAAAAAATCTCAAAGGAGCATGCCACATTTCAAGCAGAGGTCTACATACGGCTCAAATGCTCCATTGTTTTTGTGCTTCAATCATGCCTCACATTCTTATATCTATTTGCAAAATTCAAACAGGCGATCCGAGCTGCTCAACATGACCTCCATATTGAGATGTTGATTGAAGACCAAATTTTATATTTTTTTTTAAACTTATTTACTTATTTTTAGATAGTTACAAAATTATTATTTTTGGATGGTCGAGATCTTCAGAAAAACTGTGATTTTGTATCTATTTAAAAATTTAGTAAAAAGTTTTCAAATATATAAAATATGGTTTTCAAGCATATTTTAATATAAAGAACATGCTAAGCGGTTCAAAATTAACCGTTTGAATTTTAAAAACAGAAATAAGAATACGGCACATGATTTATTGGAGCAGAAATAAATTAGGCATTTGAGACCAATTAAAGAATGGATATTATCCGTAAAATTTGTCTTTATTGCATAAATATATGTATATGAATTTGTGTGAATACATAATATATTAGATGAAAATCATATTTTGTCGAGTAGTTCAGTCTTAGAGAGCGTTATCCTATGCTCGCATATTTCAAACTCAATGTCTGTAGTATAATGATTTGAGAGCTTTTAGTCTCGTCTTGAGTTAAAATAATATATTAAATAAGGTCAACATAATACAGATATATATACAGGTACAAATAAAATTAGACTCTTAGAAAGATGTGGAAATCCAAATTATTCTAATTTTTATGTGTCTATCTCAAATCCAAGTTATTTTTGTTAAAAGACTCATATTAACTTGACATAAATTTATAATATCAAATAATATATGTAATTTGTTTATCATTTTATAAATTTAAATTCTAATATTGTAATTCTTAAATGCTTAAATATTTATACTTAAATATTATACTCAAATTTAAATTTAAATATCTTACTTAAATATTTACTAGAAGTATACAGATATCGTACCTGTCAATTATTTGTACTTTATCTGTATTCATATTCAACCCACAAATAATGTTCCATGTTATTCTTACCGGATATAGTTTGCATTTTGATATCCATATTCTATTTGCTTAATAAAATATGAATATGAATGTAGCGACATTATGTGCACTGAATCTATTTTGTCTACATCTCTAATAGCTAGAGAGCTTAGCTTTTTTTTATGATATTTTAGTTGATCCAATTAGATCCGGTTAAAATATTTCTAATAGAGACAACAAGTTAGTTAGCCATAACAGATTATAGTTAGAGTTAGTTGCAACAGATTATGGTTAAAGTCAATGTAATAGGCTGTTAGAAATATGATTAGCATAGTGAATAACAGAGCCTATATATAGATGGATGTAATCACTTTGTAAACATACAATCAATACAATACCATTCCATTTCTACTTCTCTATGTTTTGTAATATGGTATCAGAGTTCTAGGTAGAGCTGGAATTAGGCTAACGCCTATTCCAGAAATTATGTCCCTATTCCCATTCTATTCCACCTAGTTACAAAAAAAAAAATTTCTTTATTCCAAAATAAGCTTCTTGAAACCATGTACTTGACACAAAGCCATGAGCTATTCAATTTTCTTTTCTTTCTTTTTGTTTTTATTTTTCAAAGAGGACTCAAACGAGCCTCTCGAGTACATGGAAGCATTCTTGAGCCAAAAGAGCTCATTCTTCTCTCCCTACCTTCTTCTTCTTCAAGGAGACCCAAACTTGACGATTCAAATCGCAAGAACAATGGCATTGAGATATTGGAATTAATTTTCTTCTTTTCGGAGCAAGCTCAACATTGCTACCGCGCACCATGTTTCGCTTGCGGGGGCGTAATAGAGACAACAAGTTAGTTAGCCATAACATATTATAGTTAGAGTTAGTTGCAACAGATTATGGTTAAAGTCAATGTAATAGGCTGTTAGAAATATGATTAGCATAGTGAATAACAGAGCCTATATATAGATGGATGTAATCACTTTGTAAACATACAATCAATACAATACCATTCCATTTCTACTTCTCTATGTTTTGTAATCTTTTTTCAACTATCATTTATATTCCTTCTATTAGAATGTAGAGGAGGGTTCAAATGCCTCCATTTTTCATGCCTCCACCATGCCTCCATTTTTTAAAACTTTAATAACTCAAAATTAAAACTTAAAAGTCAAAATAAAACCGTTGGATATGATCTATATCATTTTATCTATGTGCTCATAAAAAATTATCACATTTCGATTTTGTTTTTATGTGAATCAATAAGTTGAAAAATCAACGTCTAGAAATTATCCACATTAGTACGTTTTTTACAAGCTCTTGATGACAACTAAAACAAAATTGAAATGTCATAATATTTTACACGTATATAGATAAAATGATGTAGATCGTATCCAACGGTTTTATTTTGACTTTTAAGTTTTAAATTTTGAGTTATTAAAGTTTTAAAAAATGAAGGCATGGTGGAGGCATGAAAAATGGAGGCATTTGAATCCTCCTCTAAAATGTATTGTATTCCATTCGGTTGGAGTAGACTGTAGAGAGAGGTCTAGTGACTAGTTGTAAGATCGAAAGGGTCTAAGATGCACAAAAAAAAAAAGCTTTTCTATCTGTCTTTTTCTTTCCCATCATCATTTTTTCTCATATCTCGCATCCATTCCACTCAATTGCAGTCTCTTCCATTCTATTCCAACCCACCAAATAACTAGTTCGTATCCTTTCCATTACCTCAGATCTTGACTTCAAAATTTAAACCGTTTAATCATATTTATTCGTATAACTTACAAAATCTAGAAAATACAAACATTGGGCGAACTATTTACAAACAATTGTTTAATTTATCTATTCATTAAAAAAATACTGAATAATTAGAGAGTAAAATGCATGTTATTTGTAAAAATCATAAAATCCATGAATAAAACAAATATCAAGCAATGTATTTGCAAGCACTTTAATTTGGTTTGTCTATTCATTTCGGAAGATGCTGATTAAAATTACAGATATTAAAAAAAAAATGTTGCTAAGGGTGTTTTTGTTTCTTACTCAAAATTCGAGAACTTTGTAGCTATGAAAATGTATTAGATAGCACAATATATTTTACCTCAATAATATATATTGTAATTTTCAAGCTTGTTATGCAATTGCCCACCAAATATCACTTGAGAAAATGTAAGAGTAAGCACACAAAAAAATACCTTTTTTCTTTGTGTATTGTGTGATGGACACAATCGAGAAAAATATAGATAAGTATGTAAAAAAAATGTTTAAGTATGTAAAAAAAAATGTTTTAAAAATGACATGTTCTACATATAAAAGTATAGATTGTAATTCTTTTTCTGAGAAATATTTTAGGCTAGAACCAATTTCTCATGAAGCGTCAATCAAATTAATATTTTAAGTATGTTACCTCATTTTAGTTTAAATCTGTTTCTACCAAATAGTTACTTCAAAATAAATCAAATTTGGCATTAATTCCTCGAGCACTTCTCGCAAAACAATATTTTCTGCTAAAAGAGAAACTAAAGTAACATCAACAAAACAATGTAAACAGCCATGCTGCTATAATTCGAATTAATTTGTAATCAAGTCTAACGCCTAATAAATTATGGTGGCATGTGCACAGAAAGTGTCCCACATGAATATATTTAGAGAGCTTAATGCACGCCTACATAAGCGCTTCTCCTCCTTGTTATTATTTCAGTCATGTTCCCTCCATTTTAAGAAGAAAAAAAAAACAGAGAATTTGAATGAAAAGGTTAACTCTTGCCTAGGCTTTGTAATCATCAACGCATGTTAATATCTTCTGTCTTGTCCCCTTGGTTGGGATACACCGCAATTCTCCACCAATTTTTAAAGGGGGAATTTTATGTATACCTTCAAAATTCTCAAAATTACGTATTTTCTTATTTAAAATTCATAATATCATATTTACCCTTCTATTACCCTTCTAAATTCCAGAAACTCACATATAAACCCAATTTATTGATTTTCTACATGCTTCTAAATAGCTAGCTATAGCTACGCTATAGCTGCGCTATAGCTGTTTTGGACCCTAAAAGCTATGGCGCTATGGGCGATATATAGCTAGCTACTTAGTGCAATGGCTTATTTTTTTTAACCGTCCCGCTATACCTCTATAATCGCTATTTAAACCATTGATTTTCTATTATAATTCATTTCAAATTTACAAAGTTTACAATTTAGTCTTTAGTAAAAAAATGTAATTTGTGTAAGAAAAATATTCATTCTGCTAATTGGTCAGTTTCCGAGGACAAATGATTTATTTCTCTACTTATTACGTATACACAGTGACATTTACATAGACACTTGTGTGTGTATTACAAGTAAGAAAATGAACAATTTGCTCTCACAACCGACTAATTAGAAGACTGAACATTTTTCTTATAATATGTTATAACCTTTTATTTTTGTAATAAAGAATAAAATTGGTGTTTTATACATTGAAAATAAGTTTTAATAGAAAGACAATAATTTGGTAAATATGTGATTTTTTAAAATTTAAAAAGGTAAATATGATATTATGAATTTGAGAGGAAAATACATTATTTTGAATTTTGAATACATATAAATTTCATGTACAAATTTTGACAAGGCAGTTTTTAATTCATGCAGTGCACTGTAATAGAGTTCAAAATAGTCTTGGGTATGACTCTTGCCTTGCATGAATCAAAAACTACTCTGTCAAAATGTGTACACTAAAATTCCCCTATTTTAAAGTAATTAATTTATTAATTACATCCACAAACGGGTCTATCCCAGAAATGAATTCCTGAACCCAATAAGCACTTGAGAATTCTCGGTTAAAAGTGACTAATGAAAGCTGTGAAAAGCATTAAAAGCAGATAAAGCTTGCTTTCCATTCTAATTACGGCACTAAACCGAAGTTGTAAAGAATGAAAAGTTATCTACAAAAATATTAGTATGCTTAGAACGCCTATTATCGAAATAAAAATGAAGAAACCAAAATAAAAAGGCGCGTCTCCACTACTTTAGCTGACAAGGAACATCTTGGGATGCGAGAAATAAAGCCTCGGATATAAAGTACATAGACAAGGGAAAAGGAATAAAAAAAACTGTACATGACCTTGGTTACATAAGAGGTAACATAATATTTCTCTTTAGATACGGATCGTAAGATCAAAATCTCCGAAATTTTTATTAATATCATTCTCAAAAAAATAAAAAACACAAATTTGAGAGAATTCGATATTTATCAGAGCCGCAACGACAAATGGTAGTCCCTTAAAAACCAAAAATGCACCGTAATATGCTGATTTTTTTTTAGGTTTTAGGGGTAGCAACGACAAATTGCGGCCCCCAATAAAGCCCTTGTAAATATCGAATTTTCTAGTTTTAGTGGTATTTTGGTTTATTTTTATTTTGAGAATGGTATTAATAAAAATTTCGGTCAAAATCTACATAAATACTAAATAGGTTCCGTGCATTGAACTTCAAGCGGATTGATTCAGATTATGATCGTGGCATCAGATCTACTTTGAGTTCGATAAGCTCTGTTGAAGAATAATCTCAGAATTTAAATTCATCATAGATTAGGAGTATATATGCAAAAGTGTAAATAGGGACAGCTGTACCAAACAGTAACTAAGATAGGTACCAACGGTAAAATTCTAACCGTTGAAGAAAATGTAATATAAAGAGAAACATCTCCACTGTAAAAAAAAAGAAAACACCAAGAAATAAGAAATAGATTGAACAATTCTCCTCAGCTTTGCATCTCTCAAAAAATAACATGGTATTAGAGCACTAAGTTCTGTGACCGAAAAAAAGGCAGCATCTCACGGTACCAGTAAACTAGTATTCACAACAAAATCCATAATAAAAAATCAGCAAAGAACAAATGGCTCAGGAGGGGCAACACGAGGCTACCAATTCCTCCAAGCTCACAAATACTTTGCTCAATGGCAAGAACTATCTTACATGGGCAAAGGCTGCATCTAGAGCGCTTAGCGGTCGAGAGATGCGAGAATACACCACAGGAGAAAATAAAGAGCCAACACCCGCAAACCCAAATTTGCTGACCGAATCCGAAAAAAAGGCAGCAAAGAAATGGAGAACCCAAAACGACAAAATCATAACATGGCTCACAAATTCCATGGAGCCATCAATTTCAGAACTCTTTCTACTTGCTGACACGGCTTTTGAGTTATGGCAAGCCGTGAAAGACATGTACGAGCAAGAGAATAATTATTCCCGTATCTACCAACTCAAGCAAGAAATCCAGCAAGAAAAACAAGGCAATAGAAATCATATAGAGTACCTTGGTGCTCTTCAAAAGAAAAAAGATGAACTCCGATCATACCGGCCGCCAACCACTGACTTGGCAGTAATCAAACAAAGGCAAGAAGAAGATGATATATTCGAGTACCTTGCCGGTTTAAACTCCAGCTATGAGGCCGTACGGGCACAAATTATGAATACCATCCCTCTTCCTTCTTACTCTCAAATCAAGAACATGATCCAACAAGAAGAAGGCAGGAGGGAAGCCATGGGTGGTCCACAAATCGTAGCCGAAGAGGGACACAAAACCCACGGCTTTGCAGCAACAAAAAAATTCAATTTTCTCAATTTCGGCCAAAACCCTAGATCTCAAAATTACTCAAATCACAGCGAAATTGTGGTCTTTAATGAAACTCTGTTTATCACTCTCCTAACGGCATATGCTAGTTTATATGAACATTTTATATTGATAGTTTCATGAAAATTGTGGTCTTTAATAAAACTATCAGTTTATCACTCTCCTAACGACATAGGCTAGTTTTTATATGAAAATTTTATACTGATAATTTCATGAAAATTGTAGTCTTTAATGAAACTATAAGTTTATCACTCTCCTTACGGCATAGGCTAGTTTTTATATGAAAATTTTATACTGATAATTTCATGAAAATTGTGGTCTTTAATGAAACTATTAGTTTATCACTCTCCTTACGGCATATGCTAAAAATGAATCTATCAAAAATAAAGATATTGACAACATTGTTTTTATTTCATGTACCGTACAAATTATATAGTTTGTCATTTTAACTCTATTATTCGTTCACTACATACAGTCAAAATAATATAGTTGATATCTTTATAATACGTAATACGCTCCGAATTGTTTTTCTTACCATCTTCTCAAAAAGAAGAAATCAGACAGAAATTTTATAAAAATTATATTTTTACAGTAAGAATGCAAATTAGCTATGCACTATTTTTTAAGGAGAAATAGTAAAAAAAAAACACTGCCATTTGAAGAGCGCAGATCTAATCTGCATCCCTGCTCTCGGCAAGGACAAAAAATCGGTAATACGCTTACGGGCTTTTAAGGGCAAAAGACAACACAAATAATACGTAATATGCTTACTTCCTTTTATAAAAAAATATAAGACAACAAAATCCAAAATGGAATGAAAAGAAGAGAAAGGTGATCTGTAGTGGAAGCCTGAAGATTCCTTCATCGCCTTCTTTTTTTAAAATTATTTGTTGCCATGTCCTAAACTACACCAAATATGTACTCTATGATTGCCTTTTTCAATCAAGTCCTTTGATATGACATATATTACATAGAACCCGCTCTTCATGAACTTTAAGTCTTTCTTTCATCTTGAATTTATAATTTTGGAACTGAGCATCACTAGAAATAGATCTATAAGTGATTAAATGTATTCTTTGTTTTAGGAAAATGTAGAAAATATAACGAGGCTTGTACAAGGAAAGAGCAGGGTCATTATTGTTAAATTTATCAAGAAGACGTAACAATAGGGACGTAGCTAGGATTTTTATTAAGGATAGACAAAAAAATTATTGATACGACTAGTTGGTTGCAGACTGCTGTGAATTAATCAATTCAGACTGTGGATTATCCAGAAGTACGCAAAATTTTCTTCAAATATAGACAACAATCCGATTATACATAGACCTATACTTGATTTTCAACGTGGTTCCGCCACTGCGTAACAAGAGGGTTAAATATATTTAATTTTATTCGTACCTTACACTTCAAAAGATCAAGTTCACGGAAAATTGTCAAATATTAATTTAAATCGGAAAATATTCGTATCTTTTATTTCTTCTGTTCAAACTAAGACTGTGTCACTGTGGTAGCAAAGTGCCAAAGTGTATTCATTTGTCTAAAGATCAAAGAGGCAATTAAATCTTTTTAGAAAGGAAAAGCATAAATTTTTAGTGGGCTAGACACCAGAAGGCTTGTACAGGAAAAAGAAAAGAAAATTGGTATGGCACATGAAAAGCACCATATGTTACCTTCTTTTATTTTTAAACTTTGTTTTTGTCTACTTTTTGTGAATGGAAGGCACAGCTTAAAGTGTCTGCCAATTAGCAGTCCACTTATATGATGCCACATGATGCTCTCTCTCTCTCTCTCACCGCCTTCTTTGTTCAGAGCTATGTTAGAAATCCATTGGATAGAGATACTTGTCAGATAGAAATTAAAAAAGACAAGGTGGGTATGGGTTAATGGTTTTGTTAATTCCTACATCATTGGTGTTAAAATTTGATGTTTTCTATAGAAGCTTGAAAATCGTGAAGAGTTATGGCATTCTGAAGTCTGAACTCAATTTGAACATTATAATTTATAAAGATAAAAATTACTTGGACAGAGGTGGTTGGTCTCAGCATGCCTTTGAAAAAGTAAAATGTATAATACATATAAACTGTATACAAATTGCAAATGTACCAACGGTTATACGATTTCATTCAAGTGCAAAATTGCAAATGGGTTGGCACATATCTTGACCTCAATTATGTACAAATTTTCATTTATACACATACCGTATTTGATGCACTGATCTAAAAATGAAATGCTTGGTACAATTAAACAAGTTGGGAAAGCATTCTAGCGTAGTGATCTGTAATTTTATTTTAATCTAACTTACAACTATTTAAGCATCACTGGCACTTTGCCATCAGCAGTTCTAAACGGGTTTGGATCAACACTTTTAAACATAAAGCTGCCACAAACTTTATCTATTACCCGTTTGACCCCTCTACAGTGAAAATGTCAAGTTTGTAATACAAAAAATGAAGCGACTAGCAGGAGATGGAGACAACTGCCCGCAAACTCACAAAATGTGTGTAGAAAAAAACAGAAACAAGAACAGAGAGAAATAGATATAGACATAAACTCAACAAATTCTCCAGGCATGGCTTCTAGCAGCAGCATTCTCTCTCCTCCAATCATTCTTCCCTTTGTTTTCTTCCTGATATCTCTCTCTATTGAACCTGTTCTTTCTACCTTGTCATCTACTGATTCTACTGGTACAAATATTAACTCTACTACACTACATGCAAGAGAAGAATTTTTGAAGTACAAGAGAATAAGAGCAAAACTCAACAAGATCAACAAGCTCTCTGTCAAAACCATTCAGGCATTCTCTCCCACTTCCTCTCTTATATATACTACCATTCATTTAATTTGTTAACTTTAGTTTTCTATTTTTTGTGGTTTCCTTTTACTTGTTGTTGGTTTTCTTTTTCAACAAATTTGATCAAATGTGTTGTTAAATTCCATTTCTGAACAGAGTGAAGATGGGGATGTCATAGAATGTGTGCCTTCTCACCTTCAACCAGCTTTTGACCACCCATTGCTCAAGGGTCAAAAACCATTGGTACTATATCTTCTCCATGCTTGCTTCAAACAAAAGACCATAAAATAATTTAAAATTAAATATGCTATTTTCTTGCACTTGACTCCTAATTATTGTTTTAACGAAGAATGTATTTGTAAATTTGCATGTCTTGTTTGACAACTGATTTTTTTATGGGGATATTATTTATACTTGCTTTATTTCTATTTCATAATTATTTTAGGAGCCACCAGAGTTACCAAAAGGTTGCAACCTAAGCAGTTCATTGGATGACATACTAGTTCAAAAATGGAGAACAAATGGCGAATCCTGCCCCGATGGAACGATACCTATAAGGCGAACAACAGAAAAGGATTTGTTGAGGGCAAGTTCGGTCCGACGATTCGGTATGAAACCGCCGAGACGAGTGAGGCGGGATTCAACAAGTAGCAGCCATGAGGTTAGTCAATTGAAGAGCTCAATAGATTTTGTTTTGCAATTTCTGTTCTCTTATCTTTTTTTTTTTTTTTCTGCTATCCCTTGTTACATTTGTCTTGGTATATACTGTTCAGTGTTAAGAGTAGAATCAAATTAGACCAAATTGTAAGTTCCAAGAAAGGAATCCAGTACTGCACATTGTAATCTAATCTACAAATTAATATTAAAAAACATGATAACACAGCATACAATGCACACTGATTTAGAAAATGGCTTGTATAGAAACCTAGAAGAAGCTTCATTAATGAATCCCATGAGACCTTTGACCAAAACTAGTGGTATTTTCTATTCATAATTTTTGTCCCATCTATAGTTCAGTAATTAAATAATTCTAGAACAAGTAAAACCACTTCTTGTTTTTACCTTATTTTTACACTAGTGTTTGGGTTTCTCCAACTTTGGTATTTCGTAGACCATTAAATAACATAAACGCCAAAACATGCACATGAAACCATGCATATGAAATTAAGCAATCTGCTGCATGTACACATGCAGATCGAAGCTTAACTTAGGAAACCCATGTGTGATTTTGACCTACATAGCAAATTTATAAATTTGTCTTCTGTTGCAAAGTCAAAGAGCTCTTACATCAAGGATCAAGACTTATTAATGATAATCTCAAATTAAAAAAATATATGTTGAAAAGCTCAACACCAGGGCTAATTAATTAAACACCAAAACTAACAAAAGATTTACCATTAATTACGAAACACATGAGATATTTTTTTTTTTGTAAGTAAAAAGAAACACACAAGATCGTTAATTTGACATAATAAAATGAAATGGAGATTTAACATTTTTTTTCATTTATATTTGCTTAAATAGCATGCTGTAGGATATATTAATGGAGATCAATACTATGGAGCACAAGCAAGCATAAATGTATGGTCGCCACAAGTCATTGATCCTTCCGAGTTTAGCTTGTCGCAAATGTGGGTTATTTCGGGGTCTTTTGGTAATGATCTCAACACCATTGAAGCTGGATGGCAGGTACCTTATTATCTCTAATACATTATTAGAAGCAACAAATAATTTACCTTGTGGTACAATCATGGCATTTGGACTTACTGATTTGTACCAACTCCCGGTATTCAACAAAATAATTGCTAAGTTTATACGTGCAAAATTTATAGGTAAGTCCAGAACTATATGGAGATAATTCGCCGAGATTCTTCACCTATTGGACTGTAAGTGCTACAACACAACTTCTATTTTTTAGATTAATATTGACATTATTCACGATTTCATAGTTTTGAATACAACTAACCTGTTGAAAATGGTGAAAATGCAACAGACTGATGCATACCAAGAGACAGGATGCTACAATCACTACTGCTCCGGGTTCGTTCAAACAAATAACAAAATTGCAATTGGTGCTGCTATTTCACCTACATCATTCTACAGTGGAAGACAATTTGACATCAGCATACTAATCTGGAAGGTACAAATAAGAAAAATCAATTAGAATTTTTTACCGGTCTATTACAATTTTATTAAATAATTAAGATTAATTTTCCTAATAGGATCCGCAACACGGGCATTGGTGGCTCAAGCTTGGATCCGGCGCAGTTGTCGGTTACTGGCCATCATTTTTATTCACCCACTTGGCCCAACATGCAAATATGGTGCAATTCGGGGGTGAAATTGTAAACACACAACAGTCAGGTTTTCACACCGCAACTCAAATGGGCAGCGGTCATTTTGCCGGAGAACAATATGGTAAATCAGCTTATTTTCGTAATCTGCAAATTGTGGATTGGGATAACGGGTTGATACCCGCTTCGAACCTCAAGCTACTAGCGGATCATCCAAATTGTTATGATATAAGAGGCGGAGTTAATAGAGCATGGGGGAATTATTTCTATTACGGCGGTCCAGGGAGAAATGTGAGATGTCCATGAGAAAAAAATAGAAGATTTTCACCTCTTTTTTATTTATTTTTCCTTTATAATATTAGATTTCAGAGGGGTTGATTTGTTTTTTTCATTTCTTGTGTCCTTATTGTGTTGTTACTTTTGTTCGGAACTCATGAGGGGGCAGTGTGTGTAAATGGGTGAAACTATAGCTCAGTTATAGGTTGTGTTTTATGTTCTTTAATTTTGAGGTGTTTTTGATGATGTTTTATGGTTAAATAAAGTATATAATATGAAAATTTATGGCTATGTTCTTTGTATGAACAATTTGACTGATTCTTTCTAGTGTAAAACCACTAGCACATGTAAAGAATGGCATTTAAACATTGGGTCTGAAAAACAATGCATAGCTACTTACAGTGGCGAAGCCAGGATTCAGGGGTAGGCAAAAATCAGGTTCAGGTTTGAATAATTAACGGGTTCGGGTTCGAATAACATACAATTTACATAAAAGGTAAAAGTTTTGGGTTGTTATTGTTACAAAATTAATACTATATGAGTATGAAGATAAGTAGAGGGACAATTGTGCAAATATGAAATTATCCCATAAAAGAAAGGAACAAGAAGGACATCAGCCTAAACAAGCAAAAATCTACTTCCTAATTAATAATTACCTCAATGGGTCCATTAAGACAAAATTGTACAACTTAGGTTTATTTTGCAATATTCAATATATAGAGTAGAGACATAATTGCACGGTCAACATTATTAAGACAAATAATGCCTATATATGCAGTTTAGGTGCTGATACATACTGGCACTCTGTCTTTACTCTTTACTGCATATTCAAAATATATTGAAAATTAACAATACTACATCATTGTTTAAGAAGTTGACATACTTTGAAGGCATCCTTATTTATATTGAAAATTTTAACTATATTCAACTATCAAATGGTAGTTTTTAAATCTGTTTACTACTAAAAATGAATGCATAATCAGTAAGATCAAGTTATCAGATACGAATCCCTGCTCTTCTGTTTCCTATTTCTGTACATTCTGACAGAGATCGGGTTAGCATTGGGACGAGTCGGACGACACTGGTTGGAAAAAGATACCAGTCATTTCAAATGCCAGTCTATCGTTGCCAGCATCAGAGATCTTACTCAGTAGCTTTGTAGAATGCATGCCCATAGCATTGGCTTGAGATCCACCAATATTGTCTAAAATTGTTGGAGAAAGAAAAATAAAAAGGAAAGGAGACGAAAATGTCATTTTGCTGTTGACATTTAGCTTATTAATGCTCGCTTAAAATTGCTGGGGAAAGAAAAAGAGAAGAGGTGAAGATGTCATTTTGCTGTTGCAATCTAGCTAATTAATGTTCATTTAAAATTGCTTCAGAAATCAAAAATAAAAAAACAAGCAAGCAAGAAAGAAAGAAAGAAGAGATGAAGATGGCATTATGCTGTTGCCATTTAGCAAATCAATGTGCATTAAATTTTTTCCGGGTCCTATCGTACTAATTGAATCAGAGAAAGGAATTATCAAAATTCAAAGCATCATGAAGCAGGCAGTTATAATGGCAGAGCATGCATTAATAGAAGGTGTTAAGGTCAAAATATATTGGGTTCCCTCTACAGGCAGGCCCACTGAGCTTGGGATTGTTTGGGCCAGTTGGGCTCAAATTATTTAGGAAACGAATGTTAAATAACAAATTAAGTACATTATATGCACAGTGCATTGTAATTGGTAAAGCACCAATGGCAGACAGCCTACCGCCCTACCGTCTCTTGGTCTAATTGCATGCATTAATCTATAGAGGGTAGTTTGTTCAGAGTACCAAACTAAGTATAATCAATGAAAATGTTTGATAGGAAAGTCGAGTTGAAACTTTGTTGGAATCCATCCGAAGTGTGATGAGATATCAGGCCTCTAAATTCTACAAATTATTTGACTGATTGCAGAATAAACGCAAGTAGGAAGAACAAAAGAAAGAGGCACATTCCATGTCTTGAACTCAATATTATTCATCAAAATGTTTGATTAAGATATAAGTCACACATCATACAAGCTTTGAGTCAACCTGTTCTGGAATACACTTCCAAATAATTTCAAGAAAAAAAAATTAAGTAAAATAAATGAACCAAGGACCCCGAGAGAGATACTACAGCGACCTAGGCGGCTTCTCTAACAAAGCCGACAAATATACCTCTTTCTTTGACTTGAATGAAACAACCCATTTATGCTTCTTGTACCGAAATTGTAGAAACATATACATGTAATCATCCAGATCGTTTCTCGCACAAGAAAACTTATCGACCCAGAGCAAACCTCCTGGTCTGAGAACCCGGTCCCAATCGAACAGAATAAAATCCATCAGTTGTAGATCAATCCATCCATCCAAGAAATTACTGGTATGTATCAGATCCATGGTATTATCAAAGAAAGGTAACCTCTGACTCATGGTGGTATATAAAGGTATTAGACCCCTTAAAGCTATAGTTTCACTAAAAGGGGCGCCTAAATTTAATGCAGTGGATACAATTGTAACATTGAATTCTCTCATTCTAGCTGCAAAAGTACCGGTAGTGACACTCACATCAAGACCGATACGGATTTCACCGGGTTTAATGTTAAGCACATCCTTTATGAGGAAATCTGTGAGTGTGCCATTTGAGACCCATTTCAGCTTCTCCTTCTCCATGTCAAAGCACCCGACACACTTGTTGTACCCTCTTTTAGGGTTCTTATAAGACAGGCACTTGAAATTACGACACTTGTACTTGCTCCATCGCACATTTCCACCATCCGGTATGGTCCACAGCGATTCATTGATCGGCAAGGGCCGCTGGTACAGCTTTGAGGCTCGTGCCAGGCACCTACGTCTTGGCAACGGGTCGCAACCACCTATCATCAACTGTTGCCCCAACTCCCAATCGTCACCACAATATGACCCGACGTCATAATTCATGTATTTATCTAGCTCCTTTTTCATCAGCACGCACGTATGGCCGATTGTGTTGTAGGTTTTGTTTGTATCGTAGACATTTAGCATATCTTCTCGGTTGACCTTAGCTGTAATGTACTTGCGTGTTTCTTCGACTGTAAAATAATTGAGCAATGGATCTTCCATAAGGGCACCCAAGTGTGCACCCAGGACAGCATCCTCGGGACGAGGGATCCGAGTGAGCCTCAGTGAAATATGCGCATCGTAGAGCGGGCGTATTACCTCTTCTTCTAGAAACCGCTTGAATTCAACCAATGTGATATTCTCCGCTACAGTTGACAATTTTTTGTCTTTCTCTTTCTTGGCATTCTTACCTAGCTTCATGGCAGTCGATTCGAGTTTCTCCTGCAATTCTGCCATCTGAGAGAGAACCTCATCGATTCGCTCTGACAGAGCTTTCAGGTCGAAAGTCGCGTAGCCACCTTCGCGCAATATTCCTTCGGTAATGGTATCAAATTTATGACAAGCCTCTTTGCTTGAAAAATGAAGCAAACCGGAGGCATTATAGAAACGGTGGAGGCTCGCCATGCTTATAAAAATCACGAACAAGCCAATGATTATTTGGATCATGGCTATGATGCGAGAGAAGCGCCACCTCGTAAAGAATGGACCGTTCATTGTCTTTATAGCTTGTTCTGGTAGTTGAATTGAAGAGTGAAAACTGCTTTTGGAAGGGGGAAATTAGGAAAGCTAATAGAATTTATTGGTGTTTAGATGAAAATAATTGAATAAATCAAAATCGGGACAATGTGCGAAATTAGTACCAAAACATGGTCTCAATACCAGAGGGATGGAATATAAGCTCAAATTTCAAAAGATTCAAACCAGGAATGAAACTTTACCTGATTTGTGAAAGACTTAGAAGTAGAAAGGTAAAGCTTGAAATAGCCAGAGAGACACACCAAGCATCATCTCTGAGAGGGAACACTAGCAAATGAAGAACAAAGAATTCAACAAAAAATGGAAGCTAATAGAATAAAAGTGATCAAGAGACCCAATTGTACGTCACTGATTGAAGGAAAAAATTTTAAAACTGAACCCAAAAAAAGAGAGGAAAAATAGTTGACACTTTGCGTGAGAGAGAAACAGGAAGGACTCTTCTTGTGTTAGAAGCGTCAAACTGAGATCACGCACTAATCGAGGAGCAGCTCGAATCTCCACTCTACTACTGGTATTAGTGATTTGTTTATTTTGCGTTATCAGTTTGATTTCTCCTTTAAAAAATAGGACCTTCAACGAAGATTCAATATTTTCTTCTTTTATTTATCTAGTTTGATTCGATCAGTGGACTTGCCAAGTTGGCATGTAGTTAGGTCTACTGCATTGTCGTTTGAGGAAGGGTGAGGATGCAATGCGGCGTTTCCCATGGTAAAGTATGTGTTTTTCTATTCTTAACCAGAGTGTTATTTCATCAAAGGAATCAAACATCTCAACGCACGCATAATTGATGTGAATAGAGGATCCGTCGTCGATTAGAAAAAGCGCGAAATCCAGCAGCCAGCGGGGGAAACGGCGCGAAGCTAGAGACGACCAGTGGATTTTTGCTGATGTCTTCAAACAGCAACAGGGTTAAGAGCTATTCTGAGACGTCAAAATCAGGTGTTTTGAGATCGACGGCTATTGCTGAGTGAACATTAAAACAGGAATGAAAATGTTTTTATTTTTCAAAAAAAAAATTCACCAATAAACAGGAATTGTTTCTAAATAATAGTTGATTGAATATCAGCTATTAGTTTTAGATACTGTATGTGAATGAGAACAAGAAAAAGGTAAGAAGTTCCGTAAGAACTGAGGAATTTTTTTTCTCAAGTCAAAAGTTGACCAACCAAAATGTTTGACTAATAAGAAAAAAAAATAACAAGTATAGAGAAATACAAACCTTCGTGCCTAACCTGGCACATTGAGCCAAGTATTACCAGGTCATACCAAATTAGGTACAAAAGGTGCGCATTGGAAATATTGCCATTCATACTATTCCAATTCTAAATTTTCTTATGCGGTTATGCCGTACTAGAAGTTACATACAAGATGATTGAATTATATCCTTATTTTTATTCATTCCAAGAATTTTCTTTTAACATTGACAGGTTTAGTTTCTAAAATCTGGTGGAATAGTATCTGCTGTGAAGTATTCTTTCCTTACAGTTTCTGCATCGCAAAACCTCACCTGCATCAGAACAAAATAACCACATTTCTCAGCTCTATTTAACAAGAAAAAGGAATTGATTAGAATCAGAAAACAAGAGTATACAATAAATAAAAATATTACTAGCCAAGATTATCTCATTGAGCATTAGTTTTTTTGCCAATTAATGACCAACGTAACGTACGTATTCTATTCAAAAGGTACAAAAGCTCCACACTGTTGATTCACATAAAAAATTGCACATATGTGATAATTTGGTTGCAACATACCAGGGAGGCATATGACTTTAAGAGAGGTCTGACGAGCAGCCACATAGGCTTGAACACAAATGGCGCATCCACAAACAGCACTTGACCCAGCCTCTTTGGATAGTAATAATAGAACACATCAATCTAGTGATGAAACAAAACACGAGACGGAGTTAACAAAACATTTGAAGGAACCTTTATTTTTTAATTAAGAATGTTTTACTCGCTCACCAGGAATTTGAGGAACTGAAAATCGCCATTCTCGGTATTGAAACCGCGTAGATCGAATATACCAAGAATATTTTCACTACCAGGAGGAAGTTTACTCAATGCTCTCTCCACCAAAAGCACACAAAGCTTCTGATTCATCACCGGGTCTTGTTTCTGTTCCATTTTTATTATTGCCACTTTGTCACAAAATCTTGTAATACTCCCTCAATACCAAACTACCAAAGGAATTATTAAACACGATCCTTTTAAATGTTGCATTGTTAGTTTAACAAATGCCAAAATCTGTTAATTTAACTGACGTTACTGCTGCTTAGTTAACAGGAGTCAAATAAAAAAAATTATGGTTGTAATTGTTGGTCAGGGTATCCATTTACAAATAGATGAGCAAATATGTTTCCACAAGAGGGGTCATTTTAACATTTCTTATTTGAGTAGCAAAAATGATCTCATAAGGCCTTTTGAGGTTACACACAATATTTTGAGGTTTTACAGGCCTATGCATGAAGTTATCCTCATACTGTTACGTACACCTTTTCTGTTGGGATTCTGTATTCTGGATCTCAGGTAGCAACCCTGAAACAAATTTTAAGAAAGAAGAGAAATATAAGGGGTAAAGTAAACATACAGCAGGCAAATGCTTAGACCCGACAACAACTAGCACAGGTCTACCATATTTATCGAGGTGATCATGCACATATGCCTTTCCTGTTTTGTACAATTCCTTCACCGACTCCTCTGACAATTCTGTCACACCAAATTCCTGTCTCCATTTCTAGACAAACATTTAAAGGATAACACATCTACCAAGAACAATGATTTAGTACATGTCATGTACTGAACCAGTTAAGCTCGGTACAGATATTAATATATTGGCATAAAATCCCTGATTTAAAAGGAAGGATACAATTGCTTTGCTTAGTTTAGAGACGGACTCTTCAACTGAAAACTTTCTGTCTTTTAAAAACCATAGTATCATTTCTTCATCATCTCTTCCATTTTTGCCAGTTGCAAGGCTTGGATACTCTTTCTTTAGTTTCTCTTTCACCTCCAAAACAAGCTACATTTCAAAAAAGATAAAGAGTTTCATAAAGTTTTCAAGGTAGTTCACTAGTTCCATCAGTGGCACACCAGCTACAGTATGATTTTATATTGGTACAAGCAGGTTGTTAGACCCAACACCACCTGCAAGAAACCCCAAATGTAGGGATTTCTTTTTATAAACCATCATAAAAAAAATGGAAACCAGATTGATTGCTTATTTTTTTTTACAAAAATTATCAATACCGAAATTCAAATTCGGTATCCTTTGGATTCCGAATTTGAATTTCGGTACCCACTTCCAACCCGTTCTCCCCTATTCCCTCCCAGCTGGCCACAGAAAATCAATTGGGCCTGCAGTCCCGCCCAATACAAAACGACAAAGAATCCTACAACGTTGGATCCACACCGGCTCACCATTAATGCTTTGCGGGCCCAGCCTTAGAATAATTGGAAAATCAAAGTTTGCAGGCCGCAATTGCAGCCGGACACAGAAAAGACTTCAATTGGAATTCCAATTTGATTAATAAAAAATTCAATTGGAAACCAAAATTGATTTTCTTTTTCTGGAATTCCAATTTGATTAAAAAAAAAATTGGAAACCAATAATGATTTTCAGTATAGGATGGAGAAGGGTTGGAACGGGTCGCTCTGTGTTGTCATCCATTCAAAGTTGAATACCGAAATTCAAATTCGGTACCAAAAGTTGGTACCGAATTTGAATTTCGGTATTGATGATTTTTATAAAAAAATAAGCAATCAACCCGGTTTCCGATTTTTTTTCTTTTTATGATGGTTTATTAAAAAATTCCAAATTTAGAGATATATAACAAAATAGCTATTAAAAATAGATCTGTACACAAGTCAAAGATTATTTTCAAAGGGTTTAGTTGATCCCAATTTGGGATAATGGGGGCTTATCTTCAATTATACCCATACCTTACAACGATACCTAAATTTGAACATAAACAATCTCGGTAATCCAAGTGCGAACAGATAAAGATGCTTCCATGATTTGGTAAAAAGGGAAGGATGTGAATGAAATTTGTCACTTGTATTGGGAGCTCTTAAAAACCTTGGAATGGTCGGAGGAGGAGAGGGTCTGGTACTCCGCGGAGCAGCGTAGGACTACAAAGCGTCTCTCAGTTTTAGCGCGCAATGAGGAAGAAGGAGAGAAAGGCGACTGGAGAGTGTTTGTCAGTCTCAGTGCCATCCCTATTATCTGCTCCGCTTTCTATCTGACAGAGACTGATATGAGATGGGATTCAAATTGAGGGAAGGAAAAACACAAGGGGTGCTTTGTAATCTGGAGCTCTCAAAACTGGAAGGAAATAAACTGGAATGAAATTCTATTTCTCAAAAATTAAATGAAGTCATGATTAAATGAAGTTTACTCGGTTACTGCTGACATTTTTATAAGAGGGATGCTTCTATCCGATATTTTTATTAAAACCTCCAAAAAAAAACAAATTATCAAATCTGCTCCCACTCCTAAGTTATAATTATTTCTACCCTAACCGCCCGTGGGCTGGGCGGTCCACTTTTCCCACCAGACCGCCCAGCCACTGGGCGGTCCACTACCACGAGCTGACCGCCCAGCAGCTGGGCGGTCCGCTATAAAACCCTATAAAAGGGGTTTTTCTCTCTCCAGATGAGCACAGTATTCATTCCTCCACACCAGAAATTTTCCAGAACCGAATGAGAGAATTTTGAGGCGATTTTGAGGCGATTGAGCACAGTAATTTCAGCACAGTAATTCCAGCACAGTAATTCCAGCACAGTAAGTCCAGCACAGTAATTCCAGCACAGTAATTCCAGCACAGTGATTCCAGCACAGTATTTCCAGAACAGTATTTCTAGAACAGTAATTCCAGAACAGTAATTTCAGAACAGTAATTTCAGAACAGAAATATGTTAGTTGCACTGTATGTGGGCGGGAAGTTTACCCGGGGTGCGGAGGGAGCACAGTACACTAAGGAAGCAGCATACGGCTTCGAGGTAAATGCAAATACCTCATTTGTTGAACTGAAGGGTATTGTGTATGAAAAGATCGGTGTGAACCCCAACCGGTGTGATATAGATTTAGCTACCCGGATTAACACAGTAAGAGGTGGTAGACCTTACTATACCCGGTATCCAATAACAGATGAGTCGTTATGGAGGAGTGTTTACAACACTTTTGAGTCACAGGGGGTAATGGTAATGGACTTATATTCCAGGAGAGTTCAGCGTGAACCCGGGGTTGGAACATCTAGGGAAAATAGAGGTTATGATCACTCGGGTTATGACAACCCGTGTCACTCGAGTTATGACAGCTCGAGTTATGAGCACTCGGGTTATGACAACCCGGGTCATGAGCACTCGGGGTATGACAACCCCCGCCACTCTAGTTATGAACCGCCCGTATCACCCGTTTATGAGAATTATGTACCTGATTTTACCACCGATCTACCACCACCACCACCTCCTCCTGAAACCCCAATCCAACCCAGATTTCCATCTGTACTACCATCAATACCTTTAGTGTCACCCATTGCTATCCGGAGAGACCTTGACCTTGATGCTGAGCTCGATGCCGTACCAAAGAAATTTGGAAACAGGTGACGAATGGGAAGGGGATTGAAATTCTGATCACGAGTCAGAAGGTGATGGAGATTATTTACCTAAGGAAGACAGGTTTCCGATTAGAGGTCGGACAGATAGGCATCCGTGCCCCACATTCAACGATACCACTGCTTTTGAAGAGGCAGACATCTCATTTTTTGGGCCGCGTGTCAGGTACAGTCAAGAGCTTGCTCCGCAGCAGATTTACACCAACATAGATGAACTTGTGAAGAAAATACATGAGGTCCATGTTCACGGCAACTGGGAGTGCCGAGAGGAAAAAAGGGACCGAAGAAGGTTGGTAATTGTTTGTAAAGACGGAGTGCATTGCCACTTCCGTCTATATGCAACCCCTGTGGGTAAGGGCGAGGCATGGATTATTAAGAAGTGTGAACCACCTCACACATGCAAGGCTGCGTCATCAAGGAAAGACCATTCAAATCTTACGGCTTCACTTATTGCCGATGTAATTGAGAATGACGTTAAGGATGACCCATCGATGAGCCTCAAGGAGGTCGGTAGAGCTATCAGACGGGTTTACAAGCATGTCGTCCCAAAATACAACAGGTTGTGGAGAGGGCGTGAACTTGCGATTTGCCGAATGTTCGGTAGCTGGCATGGTTCATACAACTTGCTTGCACCATTGCTGCAGGCCATAGCAAGTACAAATCCCGGCACTGTCTTTGAATGTTGGAATATAGGCGTACGGGATGTCGACAACGCGTTGCAATTCAAGGCCATAGCATGGGCGTTCGTGTTGGGTTTTGAGGCTACCCAAAGCCATTAATTAGCTTTTAGGCTCAAGCTGCGGAAAGACCGTAGAACAAAAATTTTCTACGTCTAACTCAAGCCAAAAGGATTGAAGTGGTATGTCGGATAATCTACCGAGAGTTACATACCTGTTCAATCCGTTTCTTAGATTAAAAGCCGTAAGTAAAACTTTACTCATTCAGATCATAGATTAAGTAGTATGTCGGATAATAACCGAGAGTTACATACCAGATTAATCCTGTATAGACCCAAAGTAGTAAAACCGTATTTACTTGTATTTTAATCAGTTTATAGATCTACTCCTTTGATTGATTTCTAAAAGATTAAATCTATTTAACAGTTAAATAGATTAATATAAGATTTATACCTAGCTTCCAAATTACAATTGGAATGAAGACCGAGCGAGAAGACCGGATCTGAGCAATGACTTCTTTCGGAGCACCAAAAATATGGTGCCTCTATAGGT
This sequence comes from Carex parvula, assembly GCA_025461045.1. Classification (NCBI taxonomy): domain Eukaryota; kingdom Viridiplantae; phylum Streptophyta; class Magnoliopsida; order Poales; family Cyperaceae; genus Carex; species Carex parvula. Next base: position 16,234 of record JAJGRW010001782.1, on the reverse strand, counting down.
TATCCACCAGGACTAACCAGAGAGCGGTTTATTTCTTTTGCCAGAAATACTGTAAACCGCGGTATTGCGCAAAAACACTATTCACGAGAAAAAGACGAAATAGCAGAATTCCCGACCCGCAGTTATTCTGATTTTACTAAAAGGCAAAATAGAAGTATCGCGACTTTCGAGAAAACACTATTCACCAAAATCCCGCAAACATTATTCAACAACTCGAAAGATAATACGTATCAGATACGTATAACTTTCGTTTAAACCGCGACACTATTTGGGAGAGAAAACGAGAAAGAGAATGATAACCGAACCAATTCGAATCAAACTCAGACTTTTCGAACTTTTCAACTTATGAATTCTCTTACCCCTACCCCTCTATTTATAGGGTTAGGGAGGTGCTTGTAAGCTGCTTGCAGCGAGGTGCTTGCAGGCAGGTGCTTGCAGCGAGGTGCTTGCAGGCAGCTGCTTGTAAGCTACTTGTAAGCTGCTTGCAGCAGAGGTGCTTATGTGGATAGGATTGATGACATGTCATGTGGATAGGATCGGTGACGTGTCATGCGGATAAGGACGAATCTGAAAAGACCAGAATGCCCTCGCCCCAAACACAATTAATATCCGTATAATTATTCTGAATAATTATATTTCTTGCGGTTGTTGATTTCGGTAATTTATACAACGTGTCCTCCACGTTTATAATTAACCGGTTAACTTTTATACAACGTGTCATACACGTTTATAAATTAACTAATGTTTTTTGCTTGTCATTTTTACATGACATTTATAATATAATTATATCAAGTATAATTAATTATAAACCATCTTATTATTGATCATAATCAATTTATAATCAATCAATAAGATTCTCCGATTAACTCCTATAGGTGTGACCCGATAGGATCTGTGTTATGTTGGTAAATAGAATTAAAACCGTTTTAACTTCTATAATCATGAGAGGCATCTGGCAAAACGCATCATGACCATCCAATTACACAGATGATGTCGTACAGTACAATATCACGATCCAGTAAACTATTTTACTCGTGTTTAATTCTTTTGCCTCATAGCTGTCAGATTAATTTCAAGGTAGGTTTGTGTCATCCTTGTAAATTAATCTTTTCTTGATCTTGAGCAGATTATCAAATATGATTACTCTTGTATTCATACTGCTAGCAGATATTCTTACTCTATCAAGGGGCCCAGTGACACTATAACTCGTATAATAAATACGAGGGACAATAGTACTTTTGGTAGACCATCACTACCTCAGCTAAGTTATGTATACCGAAGAGCTACCGTTATAGCTACTTTTTACAGATAGCGTTAGGTAACAATCACACATACACATCTCTTAGTTAGGAAAGATGAATACCTCATACTGTAGAACTTAACACTGAATGAAAGCATTAATGACACGAACACAATTCCGTATAATGTTTCATTCGGGGTCTGTCAAATATCATGTTCCTGGAACATGTATCTATGTGATTAAAATGACAACTCTGTGTCTATGGTCTGTAAAACTTGACCATCTTTTAATCCACATACTAACCTTGTAGCAGTAATTAGTGTTCCTGCTAATTACCTCGGTCAGTGACCTTTTAGAGTATTATCATCTATATTATGAAGTTTCACAATTCCAGTCATTAACTCGAAATGATTCATAAATTCAATAATACTCAAGAAAACAAAATGACATTTTATTAATCATTCAATTCATGAACAAAGCTTTATATAATTAAATTATCGTATTATTGACTTCTAGATTATTACACTAACAGTTCGGTCCATGTATTCAAGCTGTGCCATACATTAGACCGGTCATCAGTGTGGATGCATGCTTCCTGTCTGGCCGTTACGACGGGAGACTGCTGATCGCATGTGCATATGATGCTGAAAACCAGTTGTTGCCTTTGGCCTTTGCAATTGTTGAGCAGGAGGACGGGGAAAACTGGGGATTTTTCATGAGGTTCGTAAGAAGACAAGTGGTTGGCGACCGGTTCTTTTGTGTCATATCAGACCAGCACAAAGGAATCAAATATGTTTTTGATCGCCCAGATTTCGGGTGGTCGACAGCGAACGGCGATTGTGTGCACAGGCTGTGTATGCAACATGTTACAGAAAACCTACACAAGAACTGCGGATCTGAAAAATGGGTTACAGATACATTCAGAATTGGTTGCAAGAAGAAGAAGCCGAGAAGGGTGGAAGAGATTGATGCCTCGCATATTTAGTCTATTTTAGGCCTGTTTTAGTACCAGATTCGTGCCCTAATTCACCAGAATCATGTGCATTTCATCGATATATCTTTAGAATTTGGTACTGCTGAGTGTTTGTTTGTTTTCTGCAGATTTGGAGCAAAACACACGAAGAAACGGCGATTCAGATGATGAGGTACGACCCTTACCAGACTTGGTACGGGTCTCACCAGACTTGGCCATTTTTCAGCTCATCACGCCTGGTACGGCCAGGCCGTACCAATTTGGTACGGGCCGTACTTAAAGGCGGCCTGACAGATTCAAATTTTGGCAGAGGCTATTTAAAGCGGTGAACTCTCCAATTTCGACATTGATTCCATTCCAGAGACATTTGAGAGCACAGTAAGAGAGAGAAAGAGAGCTAAGGAGCTAGGAGCAAGAAGGAAGGAAGAGGAAAGAGGCGAAACTCGACGGATCAAGCTTCCTCCTCTCGATCCCTTCGATCCATGGCTTTCTCTATCCCTTTTATTGTATTTTTAGATCAGATCATGTGCTGTGAGTAGTTATTTTAGTTTCTAGGGTTTAGAGATGGATTCTTGATTTGCTTTGACTTTCTTTGACTTGTATTTTGTATGAACTCTTTTGATTGATTGATTGTGATTTCTTTGCCATCTCTTGCTTTGATTGCTGTGATTGTGTATGATGAACCTCTAGGTCTCGATCAAACCTATCAAGGTCATGTGATCATCTCAATCTCTCAACCAAATCAATTGTTTAGGGTAGACTTGTTCGAATTGAAGCCGAGAGGTTGAATTCTCCTCTAATCGACAGATTAGAGGGTGCCTTAGGTCTCCAATCAACCAGCTAGGGTAGATCTGTACCAACACATGAGAATTGAGGTGTAGAAATCCCTAAAAGGCAATCAATTGCATTCCAACCTAGATCTTGATCCAATACACGAGAGTTGAGGCTTAGGAACCTTAGGTATGGTCAATTGAACCTTTCTAAAGAGTTTAGCACAAGGTACCAGCAAGGAAATGCATCAACTCGAACTGGTAGGTTCTGTTCTGGCAATCCAGTACGGGTCTTACCAGAGTGGTGCAGCCTTGCCTTACCATGTCGAGTACGGCTTGGCCGTACCAACTTGGTACGGGCCGTACCACTAGAGGCAGATCACAGATGAAGTCTGAAACCCTGGAAACGCCTTTTATCCATAATCAAAACAAAGTTTATATTTCTTCTAGCACTTTATTACACTTGTTTGCATTGCTTGATTTGTTTGAATTGATCCTTTAGGAACTTAAATACCAAACCAAACATTTCTCACTTCTAGTTTTTAATTGAGTTAGGTGAATTCTAACCTAGTAATTGCCCGTCCCTGTGGATCGATACCCGATTATATTACTCGATAGGGGTTGTGCACTTGCAACCCTTACTCGTGAAGTGTAAGCGCGGTTTTTAAAAGGTACGCCCTCAAGCGTACCGAAACTTGCGTTGCGCTTTTGCGCGAACAGAGATGTTCAAGATTTTGCCAAGGTATGTATATATGAATTATTTGTTGACTTATATTTTTTGAATTATTTAATCAAACGTTTTCTCAAGGTGGGAAAAAATTTGTACTTACTCAAGGTGGGAATTTTGTACTTACATTTTGCAGATATTTTCTGACTTATATATGAATTATTTAATCAAACATTTTATTTGCAGTACTGTCCAAAGGCAAATTTGTACTTACTCAAGGTGGGAAAAAATAATCCCGCCGATCTGGCTGAGCCACCTCGATATGAGAAGATATTGCAAGCCCGTGATGGAGGTTTCCGATGGGGAATTATGACCACAAATGGGTTTGAGTCCTTAAATGTTGTTTTCAAGCAGAGCCGGCAGTTGCCCGTGGCAGCAATTGTGGAGGACACCTTCTACAAGTTAAATGCATGGTTTGTTGCACGGCGTGCTAAAGCCCTCGAATTACTGTCAAGGTATGTATATTTTTATTCAGAGATTTTGCCAAGGTATGTATATTTTTATTTGTTGACTTATATTTTCTGAATTACTGTCCAAAATCAAACGTTTTCAACAAGGGTGGAGGGAAAACTAAGGAAACATAGGGAGAAAGGTGCAGCTATGAGAGTTGTCCCGTACGGGGATAACCAAATGGAATTTGAAGTGCACTGTCCAGATGAGTTTGCTCCAACCGGCCGTAAACCGGATGGGACTATGGAGTTTGTGAAAAGGATGTTCAAGTATGTTGTTATTTTTGCACCTGACAATACTGTAACATGCACTTGCCAAGGAATCCAGTTGGCCCACATACCTTGTTCTCATGTTATGGCGGTGTGCCAAGAGAGAAACTTCTTTGAGGATAATTATGTCGCTGACATGTACCGGACCGATTACCTTGCGAGTATGTTCGCGCGAAAGCGCAACGCAAGTTTCGGTACGCTTGAGGGCGTACCTTTTAAAACCGCACTTACACTTCACGAGTAAGGGTTGCAAGTGCACAACCCCTATCGAGTAATATAATCGGGTATCGATCCACAGGGACGGGCAATTGTTAGGTTAGAATCCACCGAACTCAATTAAAAACTAGAAGTGAGAAAGATTGGGTTTGGTATTTAAGTTCCTAAAAGATCAATTCAAACAAATTGAACAATGCAAACAGATGTAATAAAGTGCTAGAAGAAATGTAAACTGTGTTTTGATTATGGATAAAAGGCGTTTCCAGGGTTTCAGACTTCATCTGTGATCTGCCTCTAGTGGTACGGCCCGTACCAAGTTGGTACGGCTAGACCGTACTCCACTTGGTAAGGCAAGGCCGCAGCACTCTGGTAAGACCAGTACTGGCTTGCCAGAACAGAGCTTACCAGTTCGAGTTGATGCATTTCTTGCTGGTACCTTGTGCTAAACTCTTTAGAAAGGTTCAATTGACCATACCTAAGGTTCCTAAGCCTCAACTCTCGTGTGTTGGATCAAGATCTAGGTTGGAATGCAATTGATTGCCTTTTAGGGATTTCTACACCTCAATTTTTATGTGTTGGTACAGATCTACCCTAGCTGGTTGATTGGAGACCTAATGTACCCTCTAATCTGTCAATTAGAGGGGAATTCAACCTCTCGGCTTCAATTCGAACAAGTCTACCCTAAACAATTGATTTGGTTGAGAGATTGAGATGATCACATGACCTTGATAGGTTTGATCTAGACCTAGAGGTTCACCATACACAATCACAGCAATCAAAGCAAGAGATAGCAAAGAAATCACAATCAATCAATCAAAAGAGTTCATACAAGATACAAGTCAAAGAAAGTCAAAGCAAATCAAGAATCCATCTCTAAACCCTAGAAACTAAAGTAACTACTCACAGCACATGATCTGATCTAATAATACAATAAAAGGGATAAAGAAAGCCATGGATCGAAGGGATCGAGTGGAGGAAGCTTGATCCGTCGAGTTTCGCCTCTTCCTCTTCCTTCCTTCTTGCTCCTAGCTCCTCAGCTCTCTTTCTCTCTCTTACTGTGCTCTCAAATGTTTCTGGAATGAAAAGCTTGCGAAATTGGAGAGCTCCCCGCCTTAAATAGCCTCTGCCAAGATTTGAATCTGTCAGGCCGCCTTTAGGTACGGCCCGTACCAAAGTGGTACGGCCTGGCCGTACCAGGCGTGATGAGCTGAAATCGGCTAAGTCCGGTGAGACCCGTACCAAGCCTGGTAAGGGTCGTACCTCATCATCCAAATCGCCGTTTCTTCGTGTGTTTTGCTCCAAACCTGTAGAAAACAAACAAACACTCAGCAGTACCAAATTCTAAAGATATATCGATGAAATGCACATGATTCTGGTGAATTAGGGCACGAATCTGGTACTAAAACAGGCCTAAAATAGACTAAATATGCGAGGTATCAAATTCCCCCAAGCTGAACCTTTGCTTGTCCTCAAGCAAAAAGTTTCAAACTCGGGTAAAAGTGCTGGACAACTAAATCTAAATGCGGATACAAGTCTAAATGTGAAAACCTACGTGAGTCTGCTATAGTCAAGAATTTCTAGAATCGATTCGGTTGTAATTCAAACATCCCTTTATAAACCTTGATTCACTCCACCAATTGGTCAATTGAACTTCTTATTTTGAGATGCTTCTAACAATGTAAAAACTAATCACTTAGGTTTGATCGAAACAATTTCATTCTTTTTCCGAGTCAGTGCTTTTATTCAAGGTGATTTTTCTTTTCATTTTCCCTCCCCCAAGCTTGAATCAAGCTTAAGGGTAAGAAAGCTGCGAACAAAGTGTGTTGGTACGAGCAAAATTCTCTCTTTATTTCTAATTTTTCCTAGGTTGGGAGGCGAGCTCAAAGACGCCTGATTCTCATTTTGAGTCAGACTTATTGCCAGTACTCGCTTATTGCTCCTCTTTTTCATTTCTTTTCTCTTTTCTTTCTCTTTCTTTTTATTTTTTTTTATTTTTTCTTTTTTTCTGGTTTGCTCATACCATGAATACACACATCTATTGGCATTCACTCATACCAATGGATATTTCAAACTTTCTTAATTTGAAAATCCCAATTCCTAAAGGCAAAGTTCAGTTTTTTCGAATAATCTCGTTCGATTCAATTCTAAATTTGTTTCATCTTCTCAATTATTAAAAACATCTCAACCTAAGCAGTTCATTAACCAATCATGGGTTAGTTCCAGTTCACTTAGGTCTATCCTAATCACAACCAAATTGTTTCAAGTTATTCTCAATTCTAGCAGTTTACGCAAATTTTCACCTAACAATGCACAAAAATACGAAAAAATGCAAGAAAAATAACGGTAAAGTAAACATGACCTACATGCAAATGTCATCCCCCCAAGCTTAGCCTGAGCATTGTCCTCAATGCTTCAAGACTATGAGATAAAAGAGATAAAAGAAGCTCGGGGAAAAGAGAGCGAACCTGATCAGTCATCGGAGTGGTCATACCAGCGCCAGTCGCTCAACATGTCCTCTATCCCAGTCACCCGCTGCTGGAGATCATGGAGTGTGGCGTCCTGCTCATAGAGTGCAACACCCTGCTCCTGACGCATGTCGTACATCAGCTGGTAGACATCCCGGATGGTGGGCTCAGTGACTGGAGGGGGATACACGGGTCTACCGGAGGAGGTGGAGGGTCCGGCTGCGTAGGCAGAGGGTCCGGCAGCGTAGGTGGAGGTGGATGGGCCAGTCTAGTACGTGTGAGGGCCAGCTCCATATGATGAGGTACCTGCATCAAAGGGTGGGACATGTACCTGCTCGGAGAAGGGGGGAGCCTGGGCGGGGAATGGGTGCACCTGAGGAGAAAGAGGATGCATCTGCTCATACTGAGCCTGGACTGGAGAGGTGGTGGCATAGATCATCTCCTCATCGTCATGCGGTGGTGGTGGAGGAGGTGGAGGTGGGGCCTCAGGGGCAGGCTGCACGCGGGGCAGACGGCTGAAAAACCAAGTGCGCCGGTCATCGAAGGAGAGAGTGACCGGGAAAGGCATGACATAGCTGGTCCGCATGTCAGGCATGCGCCATGCCCAAGCACCTCGCCCATCGCGTCCTGCTGCTGACTCGATGAACTTGTAGGAGCTGAATTGAGAGAGAGAGAGAGATGTCGGGTGCTCCTGCACTCGTCGTCGCCAATGATCTGGAGATGTAAGTGCTCGGCGATCAGAGTGACATAGGCGGAAATGTAGACAATGCCACCTGGCTTGGGCTGCTTCTGGATGTCGAGCCAGTGGTGGATCATGGCGAGCATCAGATCGGGCCGCTCGAGAGTGCTGTCGGGGCGCAGCATATGATCCACCAGCTGCATATCCTCAACATTGGCACGGGCGAACGTCTCGCCACGCGTAAAGATGGTGCAACCGAGGATACGCAGCAGACATCGGATGACTGGGTGAGGGACATTGAGCTGCTTGTAGTCTTTGTTGAAAGCTGACCCGGCTGGGCTGCCAGAGATCAGCTCCCAGAAACTGTCGCGCTCCAGGCCCTCAGAGAAAGAGAGGGTGTCAGTGGTCGGGTTCGGCTCAAAGCCAAACCACTCCCTCAAGTCAGAGAGCAGCACGCGGTGGGTCTCCTGGAGCATGCGGAATTTGATGTACGGGTTATCCTTCCGCGTGTACTTGAGCTCCAGAGAGGAGAGAAACTCAATGGTGAGCTTCCTGTACCCCCTCTGGGCGATCGTCCAGAAGGCAGGAGTGATCCCGATCTGGGTGGTAAGGCGGAGGAACTCAGCCTCAAGTCCCAGCGTCTGGAGAGCAGAGAAATCAACAATCCTCGTGTTGTTGATCTTCTTCTTCAGCAGGGTATCGAAGTACTTGAACTGCCGACGGGTCGGCATGAAGAAGTACTCCTCGGTGTATGCATCGGCACGCTGGGTGGCATCAGAGAGGGCCGAATCGGTGCCAAAGGAGTCAGAGGCGTGGTCGGAGCCGTGAACGGAGCCGTGGACGGAGTCGTGGACGGAGGCCTGGTCAAGAGGCTTCGTCAGAGCCCTGGTCCTGGTCAACAGATGGATGGTAGGAGGGGCTCTCCTGTGGTCTCCGGAAACCGGACGGCGACCCACTGGAAGTGGTCTCACCCTCATAGTAGATGGGCTCGACTGCGTCCTGAAGGGAAACACTCTGGCGGGACCCGGTCCTGGTTGCACTCTCCTGGGAGTGGCGAGATGCTCGGGAGCCACTCCGAGACGCACTCCGGTGGGAGTGATGAGATGACGTGGGGGCAGCAACAGGAGGGACGTCGGCTGGCACCCGAGACGCACTCCGGTGGGAGTGATGAGATGACGTGGGGGCAGCAGCAGGAGGGACGTCGGCCATCGGGCCAGTGGCGGAAGGGACGGAGTTGTCAGAGGGTGTGGAGGAGCGAGAGGATTGCCGACGCATTTCTCTCAGACGCTCGTGGCGTTGGCTGGTTGAGGGTCCGACTGGGTAGGTACGGCCTGGTCTGACTGGGTTGGTACGGCCTGGTCTGACCTAGGTTGATACGGCCTGGCCGTACCAATCTCAAATTTTTATTGGTTCTCGTTCTCTTGACTTCTCAAGCCGCTCGTGATGCAATGCAGTAGAATGAATGCATGTCTATCTGTTCCTAAGATGCAAAACAGGTAAAAATGGCTTGGGCTGCCTCCCAAGGAGCTCTCGTTTTAGGTCTCGAGCTCGACCTTCTCTTTTCAGGCTTTGGTTGGAGATGGATCGGAGAGATCCAAGTTCACTCGCATTTCTCAGGGATGATCAGCAATGTAGTGCTTGAGACGCTGACCATTGACTTTGAAAGGCTGCCCCTCCTTGTTTTCCAACTCCACGGCGCCAAATGGGAACACTGCCCTCACCCGGAATGGACCGGACCACCTGGACTTCAGCTTCCCTGGAAAGAGCCTAAGTCGAGAATTGAACAAGAGGACCAGGTCTCCCTCATGGAACTCACGAGGCATGATGCGCTTGTCGTGAACCTGTTTGGTCCTTTCCTTGTAGATTCTCACGTTCTCGTAGGCATTGAGACGCATCTCCTCTCACTCATGCAAGTCAAGGATGCGTTTCTCTCCAGCTGAGAGCAAGTCCATGTTGATGGCCCGTGTGGCCCAGTATGCCTTGTGCTCAATTTCCACGGGCAAGTGGCAGGACTTTCCGTACACCAATTTGAAAGGGCTCATCCCAATCGGAGTTTTGAAGGCTGTACGGTAGGCCCACAGTGCGTCACTCAGCTTGAGCGACCAATCATTTCTCGTTCTAGCCACGGTCTTCTCCAGGATAGACTTGATCTCTCTGTTGGAAATCTCGGCTTGACCGTTGGCTTGAGGATGGTAGGATGTGGTCACCTTGTGAGTCACTCCATGGCGGCGCAGGAGATTGTCGAACTGGCGGTTGATGAAGTGCTTGCCTCCATCACTGATGACGGCTCTTGGAACTCCAAAGCGAGGGAAGATAATGTCAGTGAACAGTCTTTTCACTGCATTGGAGTCCGCATTCTTGCAAGCTACTGCCTCCACCCACTTAGAGACGTAGTCAACTGCCACCAGAATGTACTCGTTCCCACAAGAGGGTGGAAACGGTCCCATGAAGTCAATGCCCCAGACATCAAAGATGTCTACCTCTAGAATAGAGTGGAGAGGCATTTCATTCCTCTTGGAGATGTTTCCGGTGCGTTGACACTTGTCACAAGCTGCGACGAAGGTCCTAGCATCTCTGAAAAGTGAAGGCCAGAAGAAGCCGGATTGCAGGACCTTTGAAGCAGTCTTGGAGGATGAAGCGTGTCCTCCGTAGGCTGAGGAGTGGCAGTGCTCAAGAATGGAGCGCGTCTCGTCGTATGGCACACATCGTCTGTAGATGCCATCAACGCCAGTCTTGAAGAGGTAGGGGTCGTCCCAGAAATAGAACTTGGCGTCCGATCGAAGCTTCTTCTTCTGCTGGTATGACATGGTAGGAGGAAGCACTCCTGAGGCGAGAAAGTTCGCAATGTTTGCATACCAGGGCACTGACTTGGTGTTCACTCGGTCAGTTGCATGGAATGTCCGATCTTGCACAGCATGGGTCGCGTGCATCGATGTACCAACCGAGTTGATCTCCTCCTTGGCAGAAATCTAATGGAATTGGTCATCAGGGAATGAGTCATCGATTGGCAGGCTACCAGAGCCCTCATCTTCCCAGCGAAGCCAGGACAGATGGTCAGCCATGGTGTTTTTGACTCCTTTCTTGTCCCTGATTTCTATGTCAAACTCCTGCAGGAGGAGGATCCACCTAATCAGGCGAGGCTTGGCATCCTGCTTGCTCAACAGATACTTGAGTGCGGCGTGGTCAGTGTAGATCACTATCTTGGAACCAACCAGATAGGATCGAAACTTGTCGAGAGCGAACACAACAGCCAAAAGCTCCTTCTCGGTTGTTGTGTAGTTCATTTGGGCAGGGTCTAGCACCTTGCTAGCGTAGTAGATAGCACATGGCTTGTTCTCCTTCCGCTGCCCTAGAACTGCTCCCACTGTGTAGTCACTCGCATCGCACATCAATTCGAAATGGCAAGGTCCAGTCTGGAGGCTGCAGGATGGGTGCTGAGACAAGGGCTTCTTTTAATCGACAAAACGAGTCGACACACTCCTGCGAGAAGATGAAATCAGAATCCTTAATGAGCAGGTTGGTCAACGGTTTCGCGATTTTTGAGAAGTCCTTGATGAAGCGGCGGTAGAAACCAGCGTGTCCCAGAAAGCTTCGCACAGCTTTGACATTTGTTGGGATCTCCAGCTTCTCGATCACCTCCACCTTGGCTTTGTCGACCTCAATTCCTTTGGAGGTCACCACATGTCCAAGGACAACTCCCTCTTGGACCATGAAGTGACACTTCTCCCAGTTCAGGATCAGGTTGACCTCTTCACACTTCTCCAGGATTTTGCAGAGGTTGGCTAGACATGAGTCAAAGCTGGTTCCATAGACAGAGAAGTCGTCCATGAAGACCTCAACCTCTTTCTCGATGAAATCTGAGAAGATAGCCATCATGGCTCTTTGGAAGGTGGCAGGTGCATTGCACAGACCGAATGGCATCCTACGGTATGCGAATGTACCGTAGGGGCATGTGAAAGTGGTCTTGTCTTGGTCGTTCGGGTGAATGGGGATCTGAAAGAATCCTGAGTACCCGTCAAGGTAGCAGAAATGAGAATGATTCGCAAGCCTTTCAAGGAGTTGGTCGACAAACGGCAATGGAAGTGATCCTTGCGCGTGGCAGCGTTGAGCTTTCTGTAGTCAATACACATGCGGTACCCAGATACCACACGAGTAGGGACCAGCTCGTTCTTTTCATTTCTCACCACTGTCGTGCCTCCCTTCTTGGGCACCACGTGAACTGGACTCACCCACTTGCTGTCAGAGATTGGATAGATGATGCCTGCATCCAGGAGTTTGAGAATTTCCTTTTTCACCACCTCTTTCAGGTTGGGGTTGAGTCGCCGCTGGTGCTCCACAGACGGCTTGTGATCATCCTCGAGAAGAATCCGGTGTGAGCAGATGGCTGGGTTGATCCCTTTCAAGTCCTTGATGGAGTACCCGATCGCGCCCTTGTGAAATCTCAGCTTCTCCAGAAGTTTGGCGGTTTGATCGGGGTTTAGACTCGCATTCACGATCACAGGACATGATTTTTCTGGATCGAGGAACTCGTATCTGAGATTGGTTGGAAGAGGTTTGAGTTCGGGAGTCGGACGCTCAGGCTGATCATTGACACGAGTCGCATCTGAGTGATCTGACTCGTGTGTTGTTGAGACATCGGCCTTGGCAAGCTCCGCTCCACTCCTCGTCTCAGAGTGTGATGTACGGTCCTCGTGTGATCCATCCGACTCGCATCGGAGATCCTCCAGATCCTCAGGAATCGCATCTGCTGCACAGATTGACTCGCTCGCCTCGCTTGGCAATTGGGAGAGGAATTCAGCGTCTTGGCGCAGCGAGTTGTTGACTTGTTCAAGAAAGTAGTCCTCGGCCAGATCAGCCAAGCACTCCTCTATCCCGTCAACCCGGAAGCATGTCTCAGAGCGTGACGGAAATTTCATGGCGCGATCGATTTGGAACTTCACCTTCTCCCCTCCAAGGTTCAAAGTCAGGATGCCTTGCTTCACGTCAATTATCGCGCCAGCTGTGCTCAGAAAAGGTCGCCCCAGGATGATTGGGACTTCCTTATCTTCTTCCATCTCCATGACGACGAAATCGACGGGTGATATCTCGTTATTTATCTTCATTCCGACCGAACTATGCATTAAAACATGTGTCTAAAACCCATAAAAATGCGTGTATTACATTGAATACCTATAGGATATGGTACTGCTGCTCTCTCTTTCATTGTTGCAGGAAACGGGCGAAAAAGATAAAGGATCTGGAATCTGAAGGATGATACACGGTCCGTGCACCCTTGCATGCGGACCGTACACATCTCGCCCAACCATTGACTGAAGACACGAATCTCCAATTCATCGGAACACAGGCACACGGTCCGTACACTTTTGTGTGCGGACCGTACACGGCAAATCTTGAAACAGAACCCAGAGTTGGAAACAGAGCCAGCTGGGGAAGTCGCGAATGGAAGGCTTTAAAAGGGGATCTCTCTCTCCGAAAAAGGCCATTCTGATTCTGAAGAGCAAAACCTAGGGCAGGAAGCGACGGCTGGACTTGGAGAAGAGGAAGACGGAGGAAATCGAGAGATTTGCGACGTCTCTTCTTGAATCTTCGAGTTTTGTCATGAACTTCTCATTTATTTCTTGTTTTATTTTCTGTTTCTCTATGCTTGAGTAGATTTCTTTGTTTCTAGAGTTAAGATGTAGTTGAATGCTTTGTTTACTTGCTAGTTATTGGAATTTGTATTGAATCTTGTGCTCGTTTGTTGAGTAGTATTTTATTGCTTAGATGAACTTGTTTGAATTGATTAGTTTATCGTTAGATGTATGGCCACATCTAGATGGTATTCCAAGGCTTTGATATTCTTCCGACCAATCTAAGTATTTGAGATAGGTTTGTGAACCGAAAGGTGAAACCAATGGTAGCCGAAAGGTGAAGTTTTCCTCGTATCGAGAGATCGAGGTTATCTTTAGTAAACCAACGAACAACTTAGGATAATTGAACAATAAACGAAAGTTGAAGTTTAAGAACCCTAAGAAGGTATAAATTGTGTTTCGTACCAAGCAATTAAGCCAATAAACGAGAGTTGAGGAGTATTGACTTAGGTACGACCGAAATAACTTTGCACCAGGAATTCGATCAAGAAACCAATAACTTGCTGTATCAACTCGAGTGCTACACGGACCGTGTATGAAAGTACACGGCCCGTGCATATTACATACGGCCCGTGCATGAGAGTGCACGGACCGAGCACTTGAGACAAGGCTGAGACGAAGTCGAAAACCCTAGGAACCCCTTTTTATTCATATAAAACCAAACCAAAATTTACTTTATTATTTCAAGTACTGTCACTGAACTTTAGGACTTTAAACATACCAAAAACCAACCTTTTGCAGACTTCTAGAGTTTTTATATAATTTAAGTAGAATCCAATCTATCTCAACCGTCCCTGTGTTCGATACCCGATAATATACTACGTGCTAGGATTGTATACTTGCGATCTGAACCAAGAGTGTATTTAAGGTTAAAAGTATAGCTTGCTGTACCGAAACTTTGTACTATACATTTTTGGTGTAACAACGGCACGAAGAACTTCCCGACTTGAACTGGCAGATCCTCCACACACCAAGTGGAAGTCGGACTGAAGAATCCGCCAACTGCAGTGTCATCCTTGTGGGCCTGAGCTCCCCCACTCCTATGCGATCATAGATGGTGCGTGGCATGAGACTCACGCTCGCTCCTAGATCACACAGGGCTCTCTTAATTGTGGCCTTCCCCATGGTGCATGGAATGGAAAACTTTCCAGGATCGTCTAATTTGGGGGTAGCTCGCTTTTCAAGATTGCGCTGCATTGCTCTGTTAGCTTGACTGTCGCGTACCCCTCTAAGCTTCTCTTGTTGGAAAGGATGTCCTTCAGAAACTTGGCATAGGTGGGCATTTGGGTCAGAGCGTCAGTGAAGGGATGGTGATCGGCAGCTGCTTGATGACGTTTGCGAAGTTAGCGAATTGCTCGTTCAGTCTCATCTCAGCTAATCTCTGGGGAATGGAACAGGTGGCCGGTATGGAGGTGGTTTCTCGGCACCTTTCTTTTTCTGACTTCTTGACGCTTCGGATGGAGGTTGTACAGGTCTTGCCGAGCTGGTGCAGTCTGCACTCGCTTGAGGTTGGATGACCTCAACTCGTTCTGGATTAACCTCCTTCAATGGAATTGACACAGGGGTCAGGATCGCGTCAGGTGTCGCGTCAAGGATCGGATCAACTGTGGCCTCACTTGGCATTGGTGGCTCGTCGTACTGGGTCCCACTCCTCAGAGTGATCGCCTTAGCCTCTCCTCTTGGATGGTTCTGGTTGAGCTGGAAGCTTCCCAGGTTAAGTGGCTTGAGGTGGCCATCTGGCTCAGCTCCGCAACTTGCTTTGGGCAGCCATTTGAGTGCTCATGCTCTGCATCTGCTCCCACATCATCTGATTCATCTGCCCTGCTCGTGAGTGAAGTTGTTCACTTCGGTAGGCGCATTTGACTTTGAGGGGTCAATGAGCTGCTCGGTTGCCTGATTGGAAAGGAAGCGTTCTGATAGAGTTCCTGTTGCCTTGTTGCTGTGCTGTGCGGCTTGAAGTTTGGGTTCTCTAATCGTTGTTGTTTGGAGGGGGTAGTTCCCAGTGTTGTTCGCCCGATTGTTCCAGTTGGTTGTTGTACTGCGGCCTCTGGAATCTGTTGTTGTGAAAGGGCGTCTGAACGAAGAGTTTGTTGAAAGCGCAGGTGTGTGTCTGGTTCGACCTCCAGTGCTGCTGCTCAATCGGATCCTTGGAGTAGGACCGGCTGAAGGGAGGTCTTGGGAAGAAGGCGTTTGTTGAGAGAGTTGACCTGCTCACTCTCCTCGTCTTGTTGCAACCAAGCGGCACTGCTCGTATGCGTGCCTCTCGTCTCCGCACATGACGCATACTTGAGGTTTGCTGTTCGACTGCCTTGACACTGAGCTTGTCATCGCCCCTGCATGGCGTCCATCTTAGCGGTGAGAGCCGTGATGTGATCGAGCTCGTACTTGCCACCTCCTTGGCTACCTCCTTGCCTCCTCGCTGGCGTGACGTGTCGCGGCCGGACCACTGCTGGTTCTGCGCCATGCTGTCGATCAAGTTCATAGCCTCTAAAGGCTCCCTTGACATCAGCGCGCCTCCCGCAACAGCGTCCACGTAAGCACGTGTGCTCTCATTCAGGCCGTCGTAAAACGTTTGAATTAAAGCCAGTCGGGTATACCATGGTGTGGACAGGAGTACTGCATTTCTCTAAACCTTTCCCAAGCCTCGTTCAGGGTTTCCAAAATCTGCCTAAAGCTGGTCAGTCATGTTCTTACCTTGGCTGTCCTCTTGTGAGGGAAAAATCTGGTCAGAAATATTGGACAAGTCCTTCCAAGTTCTAACAGAGTCCTAGGCAAAGATCCTAACCATTTCTTGGCCTTATTCCCTAAGGGTGAA